>PVJH01034666.1:0-20301 GCA_004026705.1 Nesogale talazaci
AAATTTAGCTGAAGATCATTCAACAATAGTCGCCACAGTACATTGATAAGAAATTGCCAAAGGTTCAGACTAGATACAGAATAGGACAAGAGATATCATTGCTGATGAGACATTGATCTTTGCTCACAACACAGAATACCAGAAACATGTTTACTTGTGTTTTATTGACTTTATGCAAAGGCATTCAAGTGTGTGGATCATAACAAACTATGGACAACCTTGAGAAGAATGGGAATTCTGGGATATTTCGCTGTGCTCATGCGGAACTTTTACATGAATCAAGAGGCACTTTTGCTGAGAGTGAGGGAATACTGCATGGTTTAAAGTCAGGAAATGTGTGCCTGTGTGTGTCAGAGTTGTATCCTCTCACCATGTTTAAACCCCAAAACCACCCAGTTGATGAGTCAGAGTCTCCCAGATGTTCTCCAGATAGTCCTCTCACTTGAGAAATAGGTTTGGGTAGTATAATGGGTCCTATGTAATATGGTTCCTTTTGGTAAGTCCTGGGTCTGTGGTAAGTAGAACTAGACTGAGAGATTCATTCTACATGTTTTCAGTCGCAGTTCAAACTAGGAGAACCCTGAAACTGTGTTTTATAAAATGTTCTTGGGATAAAATTCCGTGTAAGATATAAGATTTAGATAAGAGTCAGGTGAGTCACAGAGTACTAAGCCAGGTAGGAGAGGGGTGCAACAATAAAAGGGGGTAGAGTTGTAAAGAAGATGATAGAATAATCCTAACTAGTTTCACTTCACCATAATCTCATACCAAAGATGAACCTGGAAGGGATTATGCTTGCTAGAATCAGTCAATTACAAAAGTACAAATATTGCCTGAGACCACTATGGTAACAAGTCAAGAAAAGATTTATTTTTGCCATTTTAGAAGTATTCCTTAATGGGTGTGAAGGGGAGGCAGGGAGGAGGAGTCATTCATAAAATATGATGAAGTTCACAAAATATATTAGGAAATTTGGAAGACTAAAAGGCAAGAGAGGTGACTACCATTAAATACACAATCCTGCATCTAGGAGTATATGCTGGGATAAACACAGAGACTGAACAAGTGTGAGATAGATATGAGGCCCATGTGAGTATATCCAAAATGGACCTCGGGTCGCACCGTTGGGTAAACATGGAATGCTAACCAAAAGTTAATAGTTCTAATCCACCAGTAAGTCTTAAGTAGAAAGATGAGGTCATTTGCTCCATAAAGAGTTAACGTTTCAGAAATCCTGTCAGGGTGAATACATTGAAATTGACTTGAGGGCAGTGGTTAATTACCTTGGAAGGAGCTGAAGTGGCCCTATAAGGTAAGCATTTGATTGCTAACTATAAGCTGGGTTTAGAAATTTTACACTTTCTGCCATAAAGGTTTACTATGTAAGTTTCTACAGTGGGATTTACTTTTATTAAAAATATATCCATGAAAGTGGCATATCATACAGGAAGCTAAATATGAAATTTTCTTAGCGATTACTAAATATCTTGATGAAATGAGCTCCTAGGCCTTGGGGATCCAGAATATAGTTTCAGAGAATAAAATGACAAAACAAAATCATAGGTAGATTTCTACATCTTACTTCAGTGAGTAGCACTTGTAATGTTAAACACTCTTGCCTGACCACCTAAAGGGCAACTATTATTCCTCCTCTCCCTCATCCGAGGAACGGAGAGTGATGAAAATTGAAATGCACATGGAAAAAAATCCAATGGACCAATGGACCATGAAACATTGGTGTCCATAAGCCCGACACCAGGAGAGCTAGATGGTGACTGTCCATGGTCACAGTACAAGATCTTGCATAGAGTGGGAGAAAAATGCAGAACAAAAATCTGGTTTTCAACCTTTTCTCTATATTTGTGGGTATTTCCATACTGAAGTTTATCCTTGATGGATTTTGCCATTGTGGGTAGCTGTCTTGAAATTTTGTTATATGTATGCTTTTCAGTATATGATACCCAGGATTGCTGAACCTATGGAGATATCAAGGAGAATAAGGGTTCCATGGAGAAGGGCTGTATGAAAGGGAGCTGACGTCAAGGAGTTCAAGAAGAAAGAGAATGCTTGAAGAGTGCATATGGTAGCAATTGTATAATACTTCTTGGTGTGGTTGAACAATGGGATGATATGATATCTATATTAAGTCCAAATAAATTGTTTTGAAAAAAATCAAAATCATAAGAGACCAGTCTTATTGGCTGCATAGAAACAGGTAGGAACTCTAAGACTCATCACCCTTCAGTTCTATACTATGTTAGCGTTATAAATATTAAAGATAGAAAGGGCAGCATTTACATTCTAAGTCAAAAAGTGTGAAAAAAAGGAAACAGAAAATACACACAGAAAGTTGATTAAGTGATGTACATTGAGGGGATGGTTTAAAACAAAATGTACATGCATTGTTCCATGTAAAATGGACCGTCTGTTTCGTAAATACACAATTTACAATAAAAAGCTGAAAAGATTAAACATAAATATTAATTTCAACTTTATTTTATTGCCAAAAAGTGGGATTTTTTCATCCATATAGTCTGGCTATAAAATTAAATGTTAGTCATTGATAATAAATGAATTACTGATAATGACAACAATATAGGTTAACTTTGATAAAACCATATTGAATGAGAAAAGTCCAATATTAAAATATCAGGAGGGAAAAAAGCTAAAATATTATATAAGTTCACTGAGAAATCTGGAATAAACACATCATAAAGAACAGGTGTATGGTGGTATAGTGGACTACGAATTTAGTTGCTAAGCACCAAGTCAGTGGTTCAAACCTACCAGCCACTCCTGAGAAAAAAAAAATGAAGTTTTTTTCCCCTCAATGACTTAAAGTCTCAGACACCCAAAGGGAAAAATTCCATTATGTCCTATGGGTTTACTATGTGTCAGGACCAATGCAATGGTGGTGAGGTTTGTTTTTTCATCTTTCATATAGGGATATTAGTGATCCCTAAGTGTATTAATCTAGGTTGATTAGAGAAACAAATTCGTATATACTTATACATGTATAAGAAAGAACTTTAAAAAAAGAAAGAACTTTATGTAAATGAACAAATATAGATTGAGAAAATATTCCAGCCCAGTTCAGATCAAGCCCTTAAGTCCAAGATGAGCCATATGTCCAATACCAGTCCAAAAATTCCTCTTGAAATCCATGTAGTATGTACAATGATGCCTACTGCAGGAAGATCACAGGCTGGTGGGGGAAAGTCTCGTGGAACCAGTCAGAGTGAAGATATCTCAAGGCTGCCCAGGTCTCCAAGTGTCCCCTCCGACTCTGAGTATCTCAACGGCAGGAAATGAAAGCAGGGAGAAGATGTCATTTCTAGGAAGGAAGATAAGAGTTCCCAAGATCCTCAGGAGAAGACCATGCCCAGCAGAGGCCTCACTGCTTATGACCTGATTGGTCCATCCCTTTGCTCAAGTTGACAAGAGGTTTTGTTACTGTCACACTAAGAGATATGGGAGGGGGAAGAAGAGAGAGTCATATCCAATGCGTTCAGAATTTGTTTGGGAAGTGATGAACATGTTTTGAAAATAAGCCTGCTGCTATTATTGTTAGGTGCCATGGGCTTACTTTCAATATTCTTCCCCAACATCATAATTCAAATGCATCCATCTACTCCAGTCTTCCTTATTAAATATCCAAATTTCATATGCCTTTAAGGCAAAGAGAAAATACCATGGCTTTGTTCTGGCTCACCTTAGTCCTCAGTGTAACATCCTACCTTTTCAATACTCTGGTGCCGCAGATTTATCTAACGCAATTCATCTTGTGATCTCTTGACTCCTCATTTTAGACTATCTCCATGTCCAATATTTCTATATTTCCTATTAATATTGGTTTTCTCTCTGAACTCTGCAAACAGCTGGTTGGTCAGTCACATTTCCCCAGCCTTGCAGCTAAAGGAGGACCTTTTCCTGAGCCAATTCCGAAAGCTGGAACCAAAGTTGTAACTTCTTACTGTGAAAGAAGAAATAGGAAGTGAGGTTCATTTGAGGGAGACCATCCATGAAAGGACCTGGAAGTGACTAGAGGGGCTCAGGAAGAGGCAAAGAAAGTTGAATTACTGCTACCTCACTCAATGACCTTGAGGGACCAATTCCTGTAGTGGACAGGGAACTGGGATGTATTATGCTGTAGCAGAATCCAGCCACCCATATTTGTCCATAGCCAAGGTTGTGGAATTCCTTTTGTGAACAGCTTTTTGTCTCCAGGATCTCGGTTAGGATTCCCATTCTTCAAGATCAACAAGATCTCACTCCTTTCTGTGGGTCTCCCTGGAGGGTACAATGGTCAGTGGGGTTGTACAGCCAAGAGTTACAGAGTGTATTTCATGAGCAGGAACTCCTACTTAGCACTTGGACCTCTTGTCCCATCAGTTTTCTCTGCCCCAGAATTATCCACTGAGCCCTCTAGAGTGCATGCGGCACAGCCATGACGTCCAGAGCACAGCAGTACCACTGAGGGACATAGCAGCTCTCACAGTACGGGCTTAAGAGTTGCTTGTGTATCTCTCCTCCTTTATCGAAGTTGATTTTGCATGAAAACCAGATCTTTTTTGAACGTCTAATTGTGGAATGGGTGCATTGTTGAGAGCACAACTCTGGGAAGGCACTGACACTGCTCAATTGCACACTTGAAGTATATCTCCCTCACGGTAATCAGTATTTATCAGTGACAGTTGATATCAATTTCAGAGAATTTTTTCCCACTAAAAATATATTAAGTTTCATCTATTTTTCAGTTGTATCCTAGAGGATATCCCCAATACTTAAAATTTCTTTTAAATCCAAAGCTATGTATTTAATTTTTTTTAATAAAATAAACTCATCTCCTTCAAAGTACTGTCCATTACCTGTATTTGTCAAATCTGGGATTCCAGTCTTGGAAACCTTTTTCAAGCTCACCTGTTTAGATGGTTAACAGCACCTCCTTGATCTTGTTTTGTTGTTTTCTGTTGTCTCTTCCGGCATCAAATCACTGTTCTTTCATGTACCTCTTCATTCTCATAAACAAAACAAAGAAAGTCACACAGAGCAAGGTCAGGAGAGTAAAGTGCATGGTGCAAGAGAGGCATGCTGTTTGTTTGCCAAAAATTGGCACACTTAAATGGCCGCATGAAGACGTTCTTGGTCATGTGGCAAACCCAGTCCTCTCTCTGCCAAAATCAGGCCTATTTTATCATGCACTGTTATGCAATCCTTTCGGAACCTCTAGTTTGAAAGCTTAGTTAACAGTCTGACCCGGTGGAGCAAACTCCAAAGGCACTTCAAGTCCACATTTTCTTTCATTCAGCAAATTGACAACTGTCCAGAATGAGATTTGTTGTCAATCAACATCTCACTTCTTTTGAAATGAGAAAACGACTCGTTCACTTGTGTTTTCCCATAGCGCTATCCCTTTAAGCAGTGCTCAACATCCAAACTGTGGCATTTTTCTCAAGCAGGAAACAAAATTTCACAGCCACATGCTGTTCTCTTACATTGATCATCACCAAAACTAATATTCAAATGAAACTGCTTTTATGAAAAAAAAAACAAAAAACAGTGTGACGAGAGAGAACCTTCCCAGGAAAGACTAGTGGGTGCATTTACTCAGAGTGGTTGCTCAATGCTCACTTCGTGGAAAAAAATGCATACTAAGAAAGCTCCACCCAATGGAGTTTTTTCATTTTTGGGGGGTGTGTGTGAGTGGGATGGAGGTAGGTTGGGAGGTACCTTCTAGAACATATCTCTTCTGCAGTATAGTATTCCACTATGCAAATAAAATATTCTTCATTCATTCATTCCCCCATCAATAAGAATTGTTTTATTTTAGCAGTGTATGCTATTATGAACAACATTTCTATGGCCAGTCTTAATTTTTCTTGTTCCTTTTAAAGAGAATACACATAGGCTGTAATTTCCAGATCATGCCTATGTACATCTTTTATTTACAATATATCATCAAACTGTTCTCTAACATGGCTATATTATCTTACACCCTCATCAACACTGTATGAGTATTTTTATTCCTCCAGACCAAAAACAAGTCTTAATTTTTGTTAATCTATTGGATTTAAAATTATATTTTTGTT
Source organism: Nesogale talazaci (assembly GCA_004026705.1). Taxonomy (NCBI): domain Eukaryota; kingdom Metazoa; phylum Chordata; class Mammalia; order Afrosoricida; family Tenrecidae; genus Nesogale; species Nesogale talazaci. Next base: position 6,090 of record PVJH01034666.1, read on the forward strand.
CTTAAATTGTGTTTTCCTGATTGCTAATGAAGTTGAGTACCGTTTTACATGTTTATTTGTTTTACAGTTTTATTCTCTTTGAATTGCTTATTTTTTTTCCTTTTGGTTTTGTATGCCTTCCTTATTGACTTTTATGAGTTCCTTAGAGATTTTGAATTATGATGCTTTTTTAGTTATAAGTGTTGCAAATAAATCTCCTTCATATGTGGTGTGTGTATTTACTTTTTTTATGATGCCATTTAATGAGTAGCAGCCTTTATATCAATTGCAGTCAAATTGAAAATACTTTCACCTATGGTTAATGTATTCTTGTGCTATTTAAGAAACCCTTTCTGGCACAAAGTTTGTAAAGATCTTTAATCTATATTTTCTATATTTATTTATATATATTTAAAGATGCATGAGTGCATTTCCTATGTAACTTATCCCATTTGGAGTTAAATTTTGAGCAGAATATATAACCAAAAAACCCACAAAAACAAACAAGGTATGATTGTTTTAATTCTGACTAATAATAAGTCCAGGTCTTGCATCCAGGAAATCTCTATGTGAATTTAAATCTTCACCCTTTCAATTATTAGTCAGGTGCTTAACTGTGTCACTTTGGGACTTTCATTCATAATTTTCATTGTTTTCAAGTGTATTCTGATTCATGGAAACACTATGTATTACAAAGTAGAACTGCAAAGTAGAATTACAAAGTAGAAAATATTCTGGCTATAATTCTTATGGCAGACTGTAACTTGATGTAGTCACACTCGTTAGGTATCAGCTGCTATATCCTGCTGATAGCTACCAATTTCAGACTGTTTGGGCCACCCTGACTACTGTAATAATGGATAATAATTGTGTCCACCAAATGGATTTGAAATCTTCTCCTGAAAGGGTTAGTACTTTTTTTAAAGAATGTGTTATATTGGTTTCTCTAGAGCATCAAAAGGAGTTATATGTCCATGTCTGTCTTTATCTTTATATAAAACTGTGGCTACATCTACATATAATAGTTATATTTATATGTGTGATATATATACATATATATATTTATAAATCAGAATTGCGCTAGACAGAGCTGAGCTCTTGAAATTCACATTTTTCCCACTAGGCAAGCATCAAGCAATTCACTCTGAGTTAGTGGACCCAGTGGCACACCTGGCAAAGTTCTCTCTGGTCCCATTGAATTTTTTATAAAAATTTATAAAAGGAGTTTTATAAAAAAGGAGTTTCACTTGAGCCTCCTTTTAGGGGGATGGCCAATTTAAGAAAACAGTATGTGGCTGTGAAATTTGTTTCCTGCTAAGGAAAAATGTCACAAAAGCTGTTCTGATGTTGAACACAGCTTAGAAGGATAGCACTATGGGGAAACTCAAGTGTCTGAATGGTTTCCCTGTTTCCAAAAGGTGAAATGCCAATTGATGACAAACCTCTTTCTGAATAGCCATCAACTTCCTGAGCTGATAAAAAATGTTGGCTTACTGCCATGCATTTGGAATTTGTTCCACCAGGTCAGACTGATAATCAGGATTTCTATTTAGAGGCTCTGAAAAGATTGTGTAACAGTGCACAACTAAAAGGTCTTGATTTGTGGCAGAAGAGGGACTGGTTTTGCCACTCTGACAGTGTAGCTACTCATGCAGTCATCTCACTGCACTGGTTTTTAATTAAAAAAAAAACCCACATGCCTCTCTTACCTCATGCACCTACTAGTCACCTGATCTCAGTCATGGAACTTCTTTTCATTTCTCCAAGTGAAGAGGACCATGGAAGGACAGTGATTTCATGGCAGAGAGGAAGTGAAGAAAAAAAATAAAAGAAGTGCTGTCAGTCATCTACACTAATAATAAGTACGAAAAATGTTTCCAGGTATACAGTTATAGCAGGTTTGATAAATGAATGAAATGTAATGGAGAGTACTTTGAAGGTGATAAGGTTGTTTTGTAAAAATAAATAAATAAATACATCACTGTGAAAAAATATGTTTGGAGGGTACCTTCTCCTATATCATACACACACACACACACACACACACACACACACACATATATATAATATAGTGTTTATTTGTGTGTTTGCTAGGTGCCAGCAATTTGGTTTCACCAAGAGCAACCCTATGTAAAAGAGACTGAAACAAACCCTGGTCCTCTGCCATCTTCACGACTGTTCCTACATTTGGGCCCACTGATGCAGTCACTGAGTTACTCCATCTTGTTGAGGCCCTTCCTCTTTGTGGCTTCCCCTCTATTTTACTAAGCATTATATCCATCCCCAGGGTTGGATCTCTCCTTACAACAAATACAAAGAGTGTATAAGATGAAGTCCTTCCATCTTTGCCTATAAGAAGCGCAGTAGTTAAACTTCTTCCTAGATAGATCATTCTATTCATGACACTTTCAATATTCTTCTCCAGCTTCTGGAATATATGTGTGTCTGTATGTGTATTCTTCTCTCTCTCTCTCTCTCTCTCTCTCTCTCTCTATATATATATATATATATATATATATATATATATACATCTGTATAATATATCCTCTGTCTCTCTCTTCATAAATAGATTAGAGAGAGGGGCATACATTTATATCAAGAAAATGGCTCATACAGTTGTAGAAGCAGTTAAGTCCAATCTATTTTCAAATGGATAGATCAGATATTAAGCTGGAGGCTTCTGCTAAGCTGCATTTCTTCCAGGAACAAACTCAGGATCAACAGTAATCCTATCGCGTTTTCCCCAAAATATGACTTAGCCATAAAATAAACCCCAGCATGATTTCTAAGCATTTGTGTAATGTGGAGACAGATCTGACACACAGGGAAGTGAGGATGATGAGTCAATTGACATGCACACAGACTCTGGAGACCAGGCTCAATGGCACACATCTAACTTTATTACAGCTTTTGCAAAGCTTATCTATGCTTCATCGACCAATCAGATCATTTCTTTCACACACTTCCTTGATTTCAAATACATCCTTATAAGGTCACAGGTTTGCAGCATGAAAAATAATAGTCACACATTGTGGGCTATGTAAATGAGGTGTTTCCAGCTGAACTATGTAAGTGATAAGTAGCTGGCTGAGCCAGCCCATTCAATTGTCTTACAAGACCATTCCATCCAATGACACACAGGAACAAGCACACAGTCATATTGCAGGACACTCTTGTCTAATTGTATTATAGGATCATACTGTACAGTACTTACAGTACTGTAAGATCATTACAGGATCTAAGCCATACCATGGGGAAGCTAGAAGCATTCTGATCACCTGTGTTTCAGAGGTTAAAGTGGAAAGTTGTCAGATGAGCTGTCCTGTGGTCTTATTTGCTTGAGACTGGATTTTTTTCCAGGAGTCATGGAAATGGGGGATTCCCAGCAGCTTCGACCTGACTCAAGACTAGAATATTCCAAGAGACTTGGAAGCATGGGTTCTAATTACCTAAGGGTGTGGATACACAGTGGTCTCAAGACTGCACCAGGAGATGAAGTAGCATCCTGCACTTTCTATGACCCAAATCCCAATCCACAGGTCCTGCAAAGAACACCCCACAGCACAATATAAGCCTTACCCCAAAAATAAGCCCTAGAGAAGAGCATGGTCGCACAGCATATCTGCACAACCCATGCATTTCGACACATAGAAGTGACTAAGAGGGGCAGCCATTTTCATCTGCCCCATCCTGACCTATCTGCAGATTCTTGATACTTCAATAAACAAGCCATTCAAAGCCCATTTACACATGGAAACTCGTGGCTACATGGAAAATAGAATGGCAAGAAATCAGCATGGAAATGTTATGAAGCCTAGCCAGCAGGAAGTTGTGCTGTGGGTGAAAAATTCATGGGTTAAAATCACTGACAGTGTTGTTACCAATGCACTTTGAGCAGTGAGGGTTGGACTCCACCCTCATCTTCTCACCTGGCTGATGACAGCATTATTGAGTTGATTACATTGTGTTAGGTTACATGGATAAGGGCTGCTCATTTATTGAGAGTTCTATTGCTTAACGTGAGAGATCGGGGTCAATGGTTCTACAGGAAAGAGAGTTGCAAGAAATTCAGGATGAAATTTGTGGTTTGGAAGAGTTATGGTGATGTTCCAGAAGAAGGCGGCTTAACTATATTTGAATAACTTTAGAATGTTGAACCTTACTTAAAAAAATAACACATCCCCTGAAAATAAGCCCTAGGGTGTCTTCTGGAGGAAAATTAAATATAAGACCCTGTCTTATTTTCAGGGAAACATGATGTAGGCTGCAGAGATGAGTGAATCCAAGGTTGGCAGGTCAAACAGCAGGACACTGATGGCTCCACGTTTTAGCAGGCAATGGGGTCATGCTGCTGACTCAGATCCAAAGGCCTGAGAGTCTAAGGGCCAGATGCAGAATCTAAACCCAATGAGAATCAAGCCATTATTTTCATAGTGTCCTAATTTAGGAAGTAAATAAGACACTCAATGACATCAGATCTGTGACCTGAGTAAGGGGATTGAACTCCACACTCATCTTCTCACTTGGCTGGTGACAGCATTATAGAGTTGATTACATTGTGTTAGGTTACATCATTGGGATTTGCAAATCTTAACTAGCAAACCTCTGAGAATATTGGCCCAGTCAAACTGACATGAAACCCAAAGCTCACATAGCATTTTCATCACTATCGGAGTGTCTAAACTTTAAATTTATTATCACCTGGCCAAGAACAGATTCATCTTTTTTTAAATAGAATTATCAGAAGAAGTCTAATGATGTCAACAATGAAGTTTATGATTTCAATGTCGACAATGAAGGTTATGATTTGTGTTTGTATATAAATAGAATTTCCTTGCAAAAGGAAGACAGTTTTCCACATTTGACAATATGGGCTTTCGAAGGATATGCCAATGATTGCAATTCGTAAGCAACCTAGCTACCAACTCAAATAGGTAAGCAAAAGATCTTTAACGTAAGAACAGTAGCATGGATCTCAAGAAGGCAATATCACCTCTTGGGCAAGATATTGACCTTCCATCTATTCTAAGAAAATAATCTTTGCTTTGAATGTACGGTTTATAAATTTCCCCAAGGGACCATACACAGGCAGGTCCAGTTTAATTTTATCTGTTCATTTCAGGTTCTTGATTTCAAATTTACCTTATTTCTATTCCTGATTTCTTCTTCACTTCCTGTCAGCTAGAGTTTTGGAGGCAGGAAAATAGGATAAATTTTCAAAAGTATCTTGGATTTTCTTATCTTAGATATCTTAGAAATCCAAGGGTATTGAAACATCACACAGAAGATTCTACTACTCACCATTCCTTTCCCAATCCAGTTTGTGACCTAGGCTCTCAATGACATCAGGGAAGAGCCTTCAGTCCCAAACTTCAGATCACCACTGATTTCTTCTCCTAGACTTGGCTGCTTTCACGCCCAGGTCTTTTTAGAAAATGTTGTGTTTATCCCTGGTCCAAGCCATAGTTCTACACACTGGAATGCAGAGTGAATGAATTGCTTGAACCCACTTCATGTAGGCTGAGCAGTGAAACCCAGTGACAGGTCTCCATACCATTTCCATTTTGCAGGTTTTGCAGGTTTTGAGAGTTTCCTGACTTTGTGGTTCACATTTTAATGGTTTGAACCACAGCATCTACAAAAGAAGATGATAGAGCAAGCAGGTCACAGTAGTGAGATGCTTCAGATTTTCAGCTAGAGACTTTCAAATTGGCAACAAAGGACATTTTCTTGAAGAAGGAGGTCAATACCAGTCCGGTGGGGGGAAGGGGTGGGGGGTGTAAGCAGTCATCCACTTTTGCCTTATGGTTGAGAGACAGCAGCTCCAGTCATGAAGGCATTTTCTTCTGGCGCCCATGACCCCTCATCCTCTCCAGGTCGAGAGTGGACAGACCATCAAGTTTTCTTTGTGTCTGTGCTGCCAAATTGGTTCCTTGATGGGAGAATTTCCTTTTCAGGGAAGTTCTTTTACTTTGACTATTTCTGTGGTTAAAACGGGCTGACAGCACAAGGCATATTCTAATTTTTCTTTTTTAAGATGGAGCTGAAATGCAGAGTTTTGTCTACTCCAGTTGAAAGACAAAGACATTGGATGGCAATGAAAGGGGATAGTTTCAGTTTGTTTGAACAAGCAAAGAATAAGCTGAAACTGGTCACCAAGGCAAACTCCTGAGAAAAAAAGGGGGGTGGGGTGAATTCAGTTCTATATGTGTGTTCCAGGAAGGAAATTGAGGAAATTGTGACTCTGCAACAGAATTCTCAGGAAAGGCCATAAACCTACATTAGGCCAGGCTTCTGATTATTGAAAGGATATGACTTATTGGACTCTTGGATTTCAAAGATCTTGTTAGTTTGTCTGGTAATATCTTTCCAGTGACTTTGGGTCCTTGACAATAATACTTTTGTTTCAGTGTGACCTGAAGGTTATTACTATCCTTTCTGCCCTTATGTGGTGGTCTAGATATGATCATAACCTACATTCATTTGCTGTGATATAATATTTTCCTGGGAGAAAAGTGGCTAAAAAGAGATGGGTTATTAGAAAGAAAAGTGAAGATTAATGATTGACAATATATGAGGTATATATTCTGTGATCCTGTGGCAAGGTCTTATCCCCTACAAGGAGATTTCTTGGCCCAACTATGGAATTTCCAATATTCTATGGAGCTAAACATGAGAGTAGTCTCAGGTTAGTGGCTCCTCCAAAGGTACACATCTAGTCATCTAGACCCTGTTTATCCTTTTCTTTTAATCAATGATATTCTTATTATAACATACTGTATGTTGATTGATTTAGCCCCAATCCTTGGACAAGTGATAAGTGCCAAACAATAACAATAATAACAAAAGGTTGAGAGCCATAAAGCCATTGTGTTAGTCTGGGTAGACTAGAGAAACAAATTCATATACATGTATATGAATATAAGAGAAAGGTCTATATACAAGAGGAATGGAACATTGAGAAACATTCTAACCCAGTCCAGTCCAAGGTCAAAGGTCCAATATTATCTCATATGTCCAATACCAGTCTATAAAGTCTTCTTCAGACTCATGAAGCACATACCATTACACCAGGACAATCACAGGCCAGTGGGCAGAGTCTTGTGTGTCCTGTGCATTTCAGTGCTTACAGGGGTCTCCCAGTGGCCTCCTGAGCATCTCAGCACTGGCAGGGGTCTCCACGTAACTTTTCTGACCCCAGAGGTTTGACTTAATCAGAGCAAGCACATGTGGACTCTTCTCCAGCTCCTCTATTCTCCAGGAATCAGGATCGATCAGCATGCTGTCATCTTGCCTTATCAGTAGTCCATCGTCCTGGAGGCTCAGTCAAGTCTCTCTACTCAAATTGGGAAATACCGAGAAACTTCCCAGAATTCTCAGAAGAAAGCCATGCCCACCAGAGGCCTCATTGGCTATCTCCAGATTAACAGGCTAGCCTCCATCTCTACATGCCAATAATGAAATTGATATCGAGTACAAGACCGCCACATGGTGCTGAGCTCAGTACAGCAGATACTGCTTCCTGTGGAGGCAATTATGTGCCATATCTCACATCTGGAACCCGCAGAGAATCCCATATCCCATAATTATTCGATGTGCGGTACCAGTCTGTGAAGCTGTAGGATATTTAGACGGCGAAAGACGATGATAAAGATGTATAGAAATGCTTCAAGTAAATAATAATAGAGGAGGGACTCTTTGAAAGTCAAGAGAAGTAAGAGGAAAGTGAACAGAAGCAAGCAGACCAGATGGATCATTGCCTGCTGAGATATGGTTGTCCTCAATGCTGCTTTGTTCTCAGGCATTCCATGAGGCTCGAGGAAAGAGACTGTGATACTCTCCATATTCCAGTGGAACCTGCTCAAGCAGACAGATGCTGCTCTATACTTGACACTCTAGGGCAGAGCTTCCAGAGATAGTCAGAGATTTAGGGGTCATACGATGAAGCCCTTATTGATTTAGCTTGTTGTTTTGGCCTGTGTGCTGCCTAGCCTACCTAACAGTTTAAAGGGTACCTGTATTTTCCATAGCTACATCATATAAATCTTTGTGAAAAATGCTGTAGTCCTGCATAGAAATTCTTTTAATTTACTTAATTGTTTTGAAAGTCTTTGCTTGAAACAACCATGAGTTATAGGTCACAAAACATCAATCTAATTATTTCTATGTCTTCTAAAGGATGTCTTTAAGTAGATCAGGGCTTTTCACTGGTTCATTCTGTGTCTAGCCTCTGTTGAGAATTTGTTTTTCTACCTTAAGTATACTGAAACAGAATCTAGATATTAATAAGATCCCCAAAGAATTCTTTCAGTTTGCACAAGTGACATTTATGTGTATATAAACAATATTAGTTGAAATGTAGATCCTGATTCAGTGTATAGGAAAGAGGTTAAAATGCAAATTTTCAGCAGGGGTCAAATCTAGTGAACAGGATTGAAGGCCTGAAGAAAGCATCCCAGAAAAGAAATGCTTGTGGCAAGGACACTTCAGCTGTCAATAGCATGTTAGAAACTCTCTGACGGCACTCTAGGGTAAGTGTTGGAGTGCTAACAAAAAGTTCAGTGCTTCAAATTCGCCAACCACTCTTCAGGACAAAGATGAGACTATCTCAGAAACCTTGCATGTCACTATAAGTTAGAATCAATTCAATGGGCTAGAATCAACTCAATGGCAATACATTTCAATTTGAGGCTTTTAGAAAGACTAGGCTTTCTACTCTCCCAAAAAAATAGATCTGCATAAATATTTATAGGTTTAGTATTAAGGTAGCAGATGGACACCAAGCTTCTATTCAAGTACTCCCACAATGCAAGCACACTTTGTTCTATCAAGTTAGCCCTCCATGATGCTTACCTTCCCAACAGGAAAATTGGGTGCATAAGCAAATGTGGTGAAGGAAGATGCAGCCTGGCTAGCAAAAGATGCAGCATCTGGGGTCTTAAAAGCTTGACGATAAATAAGCGTCCATCTAGCTGAGAAGCAATAAAGCCTCCATGGCAGAAGTACATCAGTCAGTGTGATTATACAACATTTCTTTAGTTCTTTAATGTTCCCCGTTCCCTCAAATACCATTACCCCAATTGTATATTACAAATCTTGCTTGACCAGGGCATGTACATGGGTAGAGATTAGAGCTGGAAACACAGGGAATCCAGGACAGATAAATCCCTCATGACAAATATTGAGAGTCGCCATACTAGGAGGAGAAAGGGAATGGGTGGTGGTGGGGGAGGTAGGGGGAAACTTACCACAATGATCTACCTATACCCCCCTCCCAAGGGGATGGACAACAGAAAAGTAGATAAAGGGAGAGATTGGTCAGTGTAAGACATGACAAAATAATAACAATTTATAAATTATCAAGGGTTAGTGAGGGAGGGAAGTGGAGGAGGGAGGGGAAACATGAGGAGCTGATACCAAGGGCTCAAGTAGAAAGAAAATGTTATAAAAATGAGGATAACAACAAATATACAAATGTGCTTGATGCAATGAGTGGATAGATGGATTGCTATAAGACTTATATGAACCTCCAATAAAATGACTAAAAAAAAATGAGAAAAATATAGTCTCCGAAATCCACAGGGCAGTTCTGAGTCTCATAGGTTTGCTATGACCTACAATTGACTCAATGGCAATGAATTTAAAGCAGTTGTGGTGGCTTTTTGTTTGCATGCTTGTTGTTGTTTTTGAGATAGTTCTCAACTATAATTATGGCAAGAAGACACAACTACACAATTACAGACTGAAATTTACTTACAGAAACAACCAAATCTCTGAAAATGTCTTTATTTCCTTTTATAGGTACAGCTCTTCTCCCACACTCCTCTCTGACCTCTTGCTGTCATTCCCTGGCCTGCACTCATCCTTTCTCTGTTTCCTCATCTATCGCTGACCCCCGACATGGACAAAGAAATAGATATATGCTCTCCTCTCAGCTGAGCAGCTAAAACTAAGAAAAAAATAGGCTAATCATGTTAGGATCCCAATATGACATTGCACATTTCTTTAGAATTTCTCAATATTCTTCATGACTCATAAAAAGTAGTGTTTACAGGACACTTTGCACAGTGGTTTGTTTATAAGGCACTTTGTATGACTTATAATTAAAATTCATGTTTGAGTCATTATTAAAAGGAATACTGCTAAAATAGAAATCTCCCTCTGCATCTTTTTTTCTTTCATTTCCTGATAGAGTAGGTAATCATCTATAGCAGTGGTTCTCAACATGTCGGTCGCGACCCATTTGGGGATTGAATGACCTTTTTCTTAGGGTCACTGACTGATAGCAGTAGCAAAGTGACAGTTATGAAGTAGCAGTGAAAATAATTTTAGGGTTGGGGGTCACCACCACGTGAGGAACTGTATGAAGGGTCGCAGCCTGAGGAAGGTTGAGAACCCCTGCTCTAGAAGATTCATATTTATCTTAGAATGATGGTTCACATTGTAGACAAGGTCACCCTCCTGGAGCAAATCCCCTCTGTCTTTAGTACAGCCTTAGTTCTGCTTGACTGGCCCAGTGGTCGTTTTCAGATCCATTCTCTCGTGGATCCCTTTGGGATGGCTGACAATGAATTTAACTAACTGAGACTTGATCTCGTGGAATAGTGGTGATATGTTGGATTGCCATCTTCATTGCCAACAGTTTGACACCACCACCTGCTCCCAGGAGGATGATGCGGCTTCCTATTCCTGCAAACGGTTACGGTCTAGAAACCCACAGGGGTGGTTATGAAGCAGCACTAACTCCATGGCAGGGAGTTTACTTCGTTGTTTTTTTTTTAATTTCTAAACAATGTTATTATTGTTTCTTAACTCTCCATAATATTGAGAACAAGGGGCACTGTGAATGGAGACCTGGATAGCTTCCCAATTGTTCCATGCTAGCCTATGTGAAATGGTGTTTATGTCTCAAGAACTCTAGGAGGCCAGTCATCACTAGAGAGACAACAACCCAACTGAAGTCCTAGCAAGTGCTGGCTGCTGTCCTCTGGAGCTGCAGAGAGAGAGGGCAAGTTCCCAGGGAGGGCTGAAGGGTAGTACGACTCCGCAGAGCAGGGACAGCATTGAGACGGCTGTACCATCAGGATTACCAACGGAGGCCTACGGCTGGGGACCATCAAGATGAAATGCTGGTTTTAGGACTTTTGCCTGGGTAACTTCTGAACCTTTAGTCTCTGACCCGTCGCTTAAATTACTTTTGTTTTTCCTCAAGAACTGCTTTCTCAACATAGATGTCAAGTTTTCTGTTTTACCCGCGCCGCTCAGTAATGCTGCTGCCCTTCTGCTTCAATGGCTGATTGGGTAAGCTTGGCTACATCACTCAAGTTTGGGTAGCTCATTGTTGGACGCAGTGCTCCCTGGAGGCCGTCTCTATTGGAGTCACCATGGGTCTGTATGAAATACAGATTCCTAGGCTAGGTAAAAAGGTCCAATGAAATGGAATCTTGGCAGTGATGCTCAGGGCATCTGCATTTGAATTACACACATCCAAGCTATTTTTCCAGACAATAAAGTTGGCAAGCCACTCCCTTCACTTGGAAGGGCACTGCCGCTGATGGCGTCTAAATAAGCTGAGCACACTGGTTTCAATGGACACACAGGTAGAAAACTGGTGCTGCCTTTTTGCTAAAAGCCCTTCTTCCCAGGTGAGCTCTCTCAGAACGACTTGGAAATGCCAACATGAAAACGAAAGTGCTATTAGGCTCCATTTAGTAACTGCAGAATGACTGGGTTGTTTGATTTTATTATTTTTTTAAGTCATTGGGTACAAATGTGTCAGCGCTTTCCTACTTTAAGTTTCCACTAGCAATCTGTTTTCTTGTGAACACTGAGTAAACTTCATGCCCAGAAGCTAAAGATTTTGGATGCAACAACTCATTTACAGAATTACCATGGATTCATCAAAGAGTAAAGGCATGATTTTATAAAACTGAATTTTAGAAGTCTTAAGCCATTGAAAGTCATATGGAAACGTTTCCTCACTCTCCAGTAGACGCATTATTGTAACTTTTTCCCATCCTACCTCTATCTCAGTCCATCACCGCCAGTCTGATAGTACACATCCTTCAGCTTGTATGTCACATCGTTACCCTTACCAGCTCTGTCTTGCCCCTCTTCTGTTCAATTTCAGCAATTAATATTAACCTCCTTAAAGCATGCAGGCCGTGCATTAATTAATTGGTTTCATTTCCTATCCTTCTTGAATCCTGGTAAATAGAAACTACCCAGTAAATTCTTGATAAATTTAAATTGAAAGCACTCAGCTTAGCATACAAGAAACAAAAAAGGAACAAGACACCCAAAAATAAATGGCAAAATGAAAGAATTATATCCTCCCTTATCAGTTAGAAATGCAAATGGATTACTTTTTAATCAAAATGCAGAGATTTGCAAAACGTATAGAACATAGGGCTCATGTATTCTTCAAGAGATACAACTTGGACACAAAGACAGTAGCAGGTTAAAAGTGCAAAGATTATATGCAGATGGTATTGGAGAGAGAACTCAAGAGTTAATATAATTAAATTAAATGAAGATTGACTTTAAGATCAAAATCTGTTATGAGATAAAGAAGGAAAACTTCAGAAAGTTCACGGCAAAAGAAATTAAAAGGTAAGGGGATTTTGCAGGCATTGTAGTTGTTCATTTCTGTAGTCACTTTTAACCATGACAATACCGGACATTCAGAGTAGAACTACTTTAAAAAGTTGTCAAACAAACCTTCGATGGAGTTCCATGGGTCAGTTTAAGCTGCTGATCTTTCAGCTAGCAGTTTAGTGCTTAGCCATTTCAACCACCCAGGGAGAGTTATATAACAATAAAACAAGTAACATTACCAGTAAGACACAATAATCATAAATATATTTGTATATTTAGACCACCATATATAAAGCATACACTGACTTAATAGAAAGAAAAATTAGACAGTTCCACAATAATGGTTGGGGATTTCAATACACCACTTTTGATAATAAGTAGAACGTCTCGCCAACAGATGGATAAGGAAAGAGAGGGTGTGAGTGTAACAGGGTTACGAGTTGGACGAGTGACCCTGAGTCCAGCACTCTGAAACTGGCAGCTAGCTGCTCTCTGAGAGAACGTTGAGTATTTCTACTCCTGTAAAAAGTATAGTCGGGCTGAACCCTGGTGGCGTAGTGGTTGTGTGTGGGACTGCGGCCCACTGGATTGGAGGTTCAAATCCAGCAGCAAGGCTGGGCCTCCTACTCCCACCACCAGAGGGCAGTGAGTCCCCCCCCCCAAAAAAAACCCCAAAACAAACAAACAAACAAAATTATAGTCCTGAGGACCCACGGGAGTTCTCCCCTGTCTAATAGGGCTGGGTTTCTAGAAGTTTCCTATGCATGTAGTATTTGCACCTGTTTTTGAATTACCTTCACAAAATGTCACTTGTATGATTTTTAATGTCTAACAGGGCTGCATTATATTATTTCACGTTTCATTGGCATGGATACAAATATGGATTGAAAAACAGCATTGTGGTGGAATAGTCAAAACAGATATAGAAATAAAAGTATTATAACACTTTTTAATTTGTCACATTTTATTCTTTAAAGTATATGTTTCCCACAGTAAATTAAAAAAAAATAACAACACTTCTTTTAGTATGTGGTCAAAATTAGTAGAGAAATGTATGATCCCTTTATTACTATTAATTTCAGATTTGTATTATATGTTTATCATGCTCCAGATCAGGACAATGTCTTATTTATTATCACAAGCTATATAATTATACATGAATGTTTCCCCCATTTATATATCAAAAAAGAATAAAAACAGAGGCATTGAGGTGTCAAATAACTTTCCATTACAGGGCTGGGAAATCTTTTTTTTTTTTTTTTGGAGGGGGCGGCGGCTATTTGGATATTTATAGCATCCTTCAGAGACCCTACTGGTTCGGCATTTAGTTAACTCACCCCTAATGTGATGGCAGGCACAGTGGCCAAGTGGGAATGGTCTAGTCAACTAAAGACCACGGTCTTGACCCACCCATGCCGGAGGCCTGAGGCTGTGGTTTTAGCCATGGGGCCATGGTGACCTCGGATTCTCTGTCCATTTCTTTGCTCCATAGCAAACTCGAGGTGGTGCACTGGTGAGGAGTTGATTGCTATGTGAAAGGCCAGCAGGTCAGAACCACCAGCCACTCTTTAGTAGAAAGATGGTACTCTCTACTCCCATAAAGTGGGCAGTCTCAGAAGTTCACAGTAACAGTTCT
>PVJH01034667.1:0-20395 GCA_004026705.1 Nesogale talazaci
GGGGGGGGGGGTCCAAACTAGGGCCCGACTCATGACATCACCCGGGTGGGCTCAGCAGCCAATGGGGTCCACCAAAGCCATTAACCATGCCTCTCCAGCCAGAGGCTTGGCATATCTACTGGGGGAAGGATGACTCTCTTCCACCCTGTTCCTGGTCAAAGACTGGGCAGATAGTGGGGGCACACATGCCTGCTCCAGCCCCCTCTTGCTCTCTAGTCCCTACTCCACATGTGGGGGTACTCTCTCCACGTGATTGTTCATGACCAGTTGTGAACTTCTGCGTGGTAGGCACTGGGGCAGTGGGAAGTACTCTTTGAAACTGTAGCACCTGAAACACGTCTTGTCCTTCAGACCCACCCACTGGGATTACATCACTGGTTTCGTCGTGAATCCTTTCATCCTGCAAAGCCAAGAACTGAGGCATTACCCACTTAAGAGACCCTACAGTTCTACCGTGTTCAATGGGGCCATTATGAGTAAGGCTGGGCTCCATGGCAGGAGATTTGGGGGACTGTGCAATCATTTCAAACTGGGGACAAATTTACATGCTATCAAAGAGGGTCAGTGCAAGTAAATATATATATATACACACACATACATATATATACATATATACACACATATATAATTTCCCAATATATTCCTCTGCCTAGTCCTATATATCCTGAAGCTGCTGTTTCTATCTCTCTAACTCTTGCTCAAGGAATTCCACCCTCTTTGATGGACATCAAGTGCAAGCAGCAGTTGTAGCTTCCCTGAAGGACTCAAAGGGAGTTCTCCTAAAGTGTTCTTGGAGTTTGGGGAATAAAAAGAAACCTGAAATGGAAGAATCTAGGTTGTGTGCAAAATAAAGTAAGATTTTCCTGATTAAATTCTCATTGGAAAGCGCATGGTAACCTTGTAGAATGACCAGATGCTATAAAAAAAAATCCTCTCCAAATTTTCTGACCAATGTATTTTTCCCTTTACTTAAAACTTTTTCCTAATAAACTTCCCTTATCAGCATGTGTCTTTCAAGAAAATCTAACCAGATTATCCCTTTGGTATAAACACACACACACACACATATACAAGTCACAAAACTTTCAGAATTTACCCCTGTGCCTTGAATTTAACTGGTCCAGCAGATGCCTTCTGAAGCTACTATTTTGATTGGACCTTTCTTTCTGAATCAAATTGATAAACCCACTGCCGGTTAAAATTCCCTCCATAAAAGCATCTTATTAACTTGGCGCTTGATTAAGAGAATGACAGAAAGAGCCACAACTTGGGCAAAAGATAGTTTGCTGAGGTCAAAACTCTGAACTTCGGTACATGTAGCATCAGTGACAAATCTACAGTCTTCCCCCACTAGGATCTGACCTTCAGCCAGTTTTTTCCTATTTCAAGGTTAATGGTCTTCTCATCCTGGCTCATTGCTGAGATCTTTCCGACCTACCTTAGCACACTTGACCCATTGGAAAACTGCTGTTTGATGTGGGGGTAGCATTCCTGTAAACCTGTGACAAAGGTTTAATGATTAGGTACAAATCCATTTGAGAATAGGCTGAAAATGTTACATTGCCATTGTCTTCAAGATAACACACACCCCATACCCCCACACAAACCAATGGCACAGAATGTATCCTTCTTTTTTAAGGTATCCTATGGTAGTTCCGTCATCTGCTGTCAATGTGAAACTTAAGAGTGAAGGGGTGGAGTCTAGATTGTCAACCAAGTCACAACTCCATGACCTCATTTGGAGGCACTAAGAAGAGAAATAGCTCATTGGAGGCCAGATACACTTTCTCCCAGCAAGACATTCCTGTTGATAAGCCACATGGAGACAAGCTGATGGCAGCCAGTGTTCGGAGCTGGAGAAGCCACAAGGAGACCCCTGTCAGCATTTAGATACTTGCAACACCACTGGATCCACAAGACTTCCCACCCACTGGCCTCTGATGATCCTCATTGCATGTGTTTGTGTGTCTGAGTAGGATTTTATAGATTGGTGCCGGACTTAGGAACTGAAACTGGTCCTGGTTGGGATGTTTTCTCAATATTCAATTGCTCTTGTATATAAAGTTCTTTCTTACACACATATGAGTGTTTATGAATTTGTTTCTCTAGTTGACCTGGACTAATGCACATCCTCAAGAGACAAAGACAAATGTATCACTCTGAAAACCTGTTTGCACCCTTCCATCCCCTCATCTCAGAGACACACTTAAACACCACTTGTTTGGAATAGACGTATCCGCATGCACTGGAAGTCTGGTAGCAATCCATTTTTAACTGTCATATAAACTCTGTGATGGGCCTATAGATAAAGAAACTTTAACCTATTTCTGTGCTAATGACCTCTAACCCCTTGAGCATATTGACTCAAAGTCCACCATCTCTAAGGTCAGTTCAGCTTTGAAAACTCTGGGATCCAAACAGCATAAAGCAATCTCATACAAATGACATAAGAAATGCCAAACTTATTTTTTAAGGGATGCAGTGTCATCTCAGCTGTTCAAAGCCCTCACTTTCTCTCCTGAAAATGAGTCAAGTGGGGATAGTTAAAGGTTTCAAATTTAGTCTTATTTAATTTATATACACACTTGCCTTTTAACTGCATGCATTAAACATTTATGAGTTTTAGTTCTTTTGCCGTGATATCCTCGGGTCTCTGAGCATCGGATTAATTGCTCCATACAATGACCGAAAAACCTCCCTTGTTAATTAGATTGATGCCTTGTTTTTCAACCATCCTTCAGTACCTTCATGCCAGCTACTACCCTGCATTATTGTCATGATCAGAACTCCCTATAATAGCCCATCTCCCCATTTTGACTTGTGACACTGTGGGTTAGACACTGGGCCGCTAGTCCCGGGGTTGATGGTTCAAATCCACCTGCTGCTGTACAGTAGTTGGGTCAGGGTGGGAGTAAGATGTAGCTGGCTGCTCTCTACAGAGTTCTGGTGGCATAGGGGTTATACATTGTGCTGAAAACTACAAGGAAAAGAGTTCAAAACCATGAACTGTTTTGCAGGGAAAAGAGGAGGCTTTCTACTCCTTAAAATGACTCCCAGTCCCCCCAATAAAATCAATGGGGAAAAAAGAAATGGGAGCTTCGGTAGAAAGCAAATGTTTTAAGAATGATGACGCCAAATGATGTACAAATGTGTTTGGCCTACAGCAAATAAACGTATGGATTGTGATAAGAGTTGTATGAGCTCCCAATAAAATGATTTTTTTTAAGTAATAAGTCACATAGGGAAACATTTAAATTGGAATTGCACAGGGAAAGTTCTGCCCTGTCCTGTTAAGTCCTATGAGTTGGGGTCAACTCGATGGCAGTGGAGTGGTTGTTGAGTCCACTCCCTAAACATTCACAGTCTCAGAAAAATTAGGCTTTCTGCTTCCATAAGAGCGAAAGCCTCAGAAATCCCCGAGGGCCAGTTCTACTCTCTTCTCCAGGGTCCCTCTGAGTGAGCATCTAACTCTGGGACAGAAGGTGTGTGCAGGTTGTAATGGGATTGATGGCCACGGTTTGGTTTCATTTTTGTGGAAGTGAAATTCCTCCATCGGGGAACTCCGACACATATGGGGCAGAAGTGAACACCCTTGAAGGTTTCAAAACATTAAGTCAGCCCTGCAACACCTCTTTCCCCCGCGGAGGAAGAAAGCAGATGTCAGAACTGTTAGACTTGCACATAATGATAAGAACCTGAGTACGAGGGAAAGATGTTTTCCTTGGGGGGAAGCCAATAGATTTTAGGTGCGATCTCTGTAGCTTCCATGTAGCTGCCTTGTTCTCGTCAATATTGCACCAAGGTGCATTTCCCTGATGACGGAGCCTGGGTTAGATACCAGTTACGGTATTTGGTATTCTACAGTGACCGCAGTAGCATTAATTCATAATTAAGTTGCTCATATGATCTTGACAGCTTTAGAGATACCTCATAGGCCATTGCCAAAGCTAACATTGTGAGACTGAGGTAATTTGTTCCTCCAGACAGTTTGGTAGGGCAATATAGCATAATGACTCACCTGTTGTGAAGCTATGGAGCTGCACAATCTGGGTTCAAAGTCCAGTTTTATTTCTTTTAAGCTGTATGACCTTGCTGCTTCCTTTTTTTTTTTTCATTTTCAAATCGAGCATGATAGACTGAATGAGTCGTGTAAAAATGCTTACAAAAGTTCCTGGCCCAGAGTAAGCATCCAGTGTCAGATGTATTCGAATCAATTAGTGTTGGTAGGCCTTCTATTAGGTTTGCTGATATGGATGATAAAAAAATTGCAACAAAGAGTAGCCTCTGTTTAACCTATTCATTTTTTATTGAACTGGTCTCTTCATTTGGTGCCTTGACTCTAAGCCTAGAATTTTCTGTTGGAAATTGGAACACTTGGAATCCCTCTCCTCTCTTCACAAATAAGTGAGTGATGGGGACTTTCTTCTTCTTCAGAAAGGGTGGGGCAGCAGAGAATCTAACTTCCCCTAGTCTGAAATGCCTGCTTCTTTCCAAAGTAGACCATTCCTTGTGATCATGAAACTCAGATATAACACTCAGGTTTTATGTCAACTTGACGGCACCAGGGTTAGCTGTAATTTGGCAGGAATCGCCTGCAAGGTGAGCTAGCACAATGTAATCAACTCCGTGATGGGATCCAGCATCTTGTAATCACCTGTGAGGGCAGGTGTCCAGCAGTGACGGAGGTCTGTGGGGATTCAGCCTCACGACTGAACGTGCTCCTGAGGAGCGGATGGGCGATGGAGGGAAATTAAACAGACAGACAAAGCATGCAGGGTGCTCACTTTTCCAGAAGTCAGGAATAAGAAAGAGAGCAAAGGTATTTTCCAACGGCGTTATATATAGCCTTGGGGCAGTCACGTGCATCATAAGGTGGGCAGGGACTTCACACACGATATCCCTGTGCGCATTGCAGGAGTAACCCAAGACCAGTGTTGCGGAGAGGCACAGGGGATTTGACTGCCCTCCGAGTGGGGAGAACAATAGAACTTGGGTTTTCTTAAGAGATAGGTAGCCTTTGGTGGACAGTAAGCAGTCAGGTTCTTGTAAGAGGCATCTTTAAGGTAGCACCATGACAGGATGGCGTGGGGATGATTTTCAGTGGGGTGAACATGACCGGGTGTCATCTCTACTTCACACATCTGAAGGTCTTCCTCAGTTGGAGCTGGCTTCCCAGCCGATTCCTGATGAGCGTGGAGAATTTGGCCATATCCATTCTCTTCCTGGTCTCCACCTTCCCACAGCGGGGCACAGCCTCACATCGCAGGCTTGATACAATTGAAAGTGAGCGTCCTCCCTGTTGTGCTGCAATCAGAAAGGTCAGCAGTTTGACGCCCCCAGCCCCTCCAAGAGAGAAAGATGGGTTTTTTCACTACCTTGAATAGTTAGTCTCAGAAACGTACAGGGTCATGCTACCCTGGCCCACAGGGCCGCTCTGAGGCAACATCAACACGGTGGCAGGGAGTTTAAGACAAGACATGCATAAACTGCCAGGCACAATGAAAAACACCCACAGAAAACTAAGTGGAGAGGCGGTCCTTCCTAAAAAGACTATATCTGTGTACATCAAACGAGTAAGATGAAAGCCCACAGATTAGGGTAAAAACAGTCGGAACGTTATATTGGATAAGATGCTAATCTATAACATCTTTCTCAAAAGTGAGACATCTCAATCAGAAAAAAAACATCAATAACCCAACCCAATTTTAAAAAACGGGAAGAAAAAAAAACGGGAAGAAGACATGCATAGACAATTCACTGAGGATGATATTCAAGCAGCCGTCAATCACAGGAAGAAATGCTCTTGATCACTAGCTGTAAGAGAAATGCAAATTAAAACGAGATGAGATGCCACCTCACACTAACGCTATTATCAAGTTCCCCCAAAACACAGAAAATAACTGAGGACTTTATAGATTGATAATAGACATGTGCTAATAGACATTGATAATAGACTGATGCTAGAGAGGATGGGGAGTAATGAGAATGCACATACTCTGCTTGTGGAAGTGCACAACCAAAATTGTACAACCAATATGGAAAGTAGTATGGTGCTACTTTAAATAAATACAAAAAGAAATATGATATGGCCCAGCAACCTCCCTATTTGGTATACACCCCAAAGAAATAATTAAAAAAAAAAAAACATGAACAGGGGCTGAGGCCCGGTGGTGTAAGTGGTTGAGTGAGGGACTGCGGTCTACAGGCTTAGCGGTTCAAATCCAGCAGCGGCGCTCAGGAGCAGTGCTGGGTAGCTCCCACGACGACCAGAGGGCAGTGATGCCCCCCCAAAATTAAAAAAAAAAACATGAACAGATATGGACATGCTCATGTTTATTGCAGCACAATTGGAAAGATATGTGCGTTGGTCTGGGTAGACTAGAGAAACAAATTCATAAGCATACATATGTATATAATATAGATTTTTATACAAAGGGTAATTGCATATTAAGAAAACATGCAAACCCAGTCCAGTCCAAGGTCACAAGTCTGGTATTAGCCCACATGTCTATTATCAACCTATAAAAGTCCTCTTCAGATTCAGGAAACACATGCAATGATGCCAAGTGCAGGATGACCACAAGCCAGTGGGTGGAAAGCCTTTGGATCCAGTGGTGTTGTGAGCATCTCAGCGCTGGCACGGGCTTCCAGGTGGCTTCTCCAGGTCCATGTTTCTCGCTGCATCAGGCTAGGTCTATGTGGCTTCTCCTCAGGGATGTTTCACAGGGAGTCAGACTTTCCAGTGGAGTCTCTCAGTCAGTGAGCGTTGTCAGCAGAAAGTCTCCAAATGAGTGTCTCCTGCTTCCAAGGAGGAAGTACCAGGTTTCCTAGAATTCTGAGGAGGCCACGCCCACACAGAGCTTTCATTGACTCCAGATTGACAGGCTAGACTCCACCCCTACACTCTCAATCCTCACCTTGACACCAGATTAGGTGACTGCCACAATATGGGAAACAATGAAAAGACCCTTCTGTGGAAGAATGGATAAGTAAATTGTGGTACTTACATACAAGGGGTTATTCCACATCTCTAAAGAACAATGGTGAAACTGCCAAACACCTCATGGCGTGGATGATTTTGGAAGACAAGATGCTCTGTAATGTTAGTCATTCCAATGAATTCTGAGAAAGCCATTACAAATTTTTTTTAAAAATCAACAAAAATGTCTTTCATACCAAAAGAAGACTATTGAGTGGGGAAGGGAAGGAAAGAGGAAGAGGGGAGAAAAGGAGACACAAATATAAAGCCACATAGATGCACACACACACACACACAGGTGCACATAACAAAAAAGATAGTAACACACATATATACATAGATAGTAACATAGATTTATAGGTAAACAGCTACTGACATAGAAATACATCTATAGATGAATATATAGGGCTGTCCCTGTAAAATGTAGCCTTTGGAAAACCTAGTGCTCAGAATTAAAATAAATAAAGCAACCTTTACCAAATTCTGGGAGCAGACAATTCTGGAAAAAAGAACAAAGAAGAATATGCCAATGAGGACTGCATTCTCCTGAAGGCGACACAAAAAAGTTGAAAGCAAAACAAAAGAACCCCGAAACACACACACACACACACACACACATATATATATATATATATTATTTTTGGTGGGCATCACTGCCTTTGGTGGTCATGGGTGCTACCCAGTGCTACTGCTGAGAGCCGCCGCTGGATTTGAACCACCAAGCCTGTGGACTGCAGTCCCGCACTCAACCACTTACGCCACCGGGGCTCAGCCCCTGAAACACATATTATGTGAGTTAATAAGTCACTGTGGTGCACCAATAAAAACTCATTTCTGATATGCAGTCTATTCATTAGCATAGTGTGGCTTTCCAGTGAAGATACAGTAAAGAACAGCTCTTGGAGTAGTCCTTCAGAAGTGTAAGCTTCCTGATTGGAGCCAAGGACCAGCACTGAACCATCACGCATTCTTGAACTCACTTATGTGACATCCATAGAAGACCATGTAGAAAACCCAGTAAATAAACAGGTGGTTTCCTAACACTACCTAACCTGGGCTTCCCGCTACAGTGCTTTTTTTTTAGGCATCACTGCCCTCTGGTGGTGGGAGTAGGAGGCCCAGCCTTTGCTCCTGTGAGCTGGAATTGAACTTCCATCCCAGTGGGCCGCAGTCCCACGCACAACCACTACGCCACCGGGGCTCAGCCCCTATAGTGCTTTTTTTTTTAAATCATTTTATTGGGGGCTCATACAACTTTTATCATGATCAATACATACACCAATTGCATGCAGACCACATTTGCACATTTGTTGCCATCATCACAGTGTGTTGTCTTTGTCGCAGTCCTTCTCTTGCTCCCAGAATGGATAAATTAGATTTTGTTCCACATTTCTGAGACAAGAGTCCAGAAGTGAAAGACAATGAAGGGTGTCTACAACTATGTTCAGGAGAAAGTAGAATTGGATACTCATACAAAACCTGGATTCCAAGGTATGTTCAGGCTCTGAGTCTGGTCATTGCTTAAGCAGTTCTAAACACTGTGTTTTATCAGTTTCTTAAGATCAGCCTATAGGGGATATTCACATGGCATCAAATCACACGTTATCAGCTAAATCAACTCCTTATGGGCAGGATGCCTTGTAACTCTGGTAAAAAACAACAACAAAAACACAAGAATTAGATGGTTCTTAGTGGCTACTTTATCCAACTGAGGGGAAATTTTGATGGATATTTGGCTTCCCAGGAAATTAATTCCTTTTACAGTCTGATGTAATGGACTCCCCCACAAAAGGATCTCTTTATTAGATACATTAGATAATGTATCTCTTCAGATACATTTCATTATTCACCCTATTTCATCAATTCAAAGATTCACATCTTTGATACTGTATTGTGCCTTTCAAATAAAAATTCTATTCAATCAATATTGTGCGTAGATTTGGTATTTGTTTAACATGAAATTTGTCAGTCAGGCAACACATCTCACTGGATGCAGTGGTTTTCCACCTTCCTAATGCCTCGACCCTTTAATACAGTTCCTCATGTTGTGGTAATCCCCCAACCATAAAATTACTTTCATTGCTACTTCATAGCAGTAATCTTGCTACTGTTATGAATCAGGTGACCCTGTGAAAGATCATTCATCCCCCAAAGGGGTTGTGGCCCACAGGCTGAGGACTGCTATACCAAAAATCCCACGTATTCCAAAGAACTTTCAAAGAGTCGTATAAACTGTTATTGACATTGCCATGGAAACAGGGTCAGACCAGTATTTATATAAAAATGTACTCAGTTTTCAGGCTGACCTCAGAGTTTTTGGAAACTGATGTGCACAAGGTTAATTCTTCAAAAGTGAATGATGTCTAAGGTAAAATGGACTTAACCAGCATTTTCCAACCTGTGGATCATGACCCCTTTGGGGATCAACTGATTCCTAACAGTAGCAAAATGACAGTTACTAAGTAGCATCAAAAATAATGTTATGGTTGGGGGTCACCACCACATGAGGAACTGTATTAGAGGGTCAGGCATTAGAAAAGTTGAGAACCACTGGTTTTGACGAAGCTGATTACTAAGCCTTTGCTTGACTTAAAGGCAACTTTAGGATACCAGTTTCCACAAGGGACAAGGGTCAAAAGAAGCTCTCCTTCAACAGTAATGGCTTCGATAGGTCATCGCAGCTGAGCCTGAAACCAAGAGACCTGGATTCCAAGAGAATTAAAAGTCACTTCTCAAAACGATTAATGGTAAATCAAGAATGGAATATGGAAAATAATGGAAAGGTTTTTGGTTTTCCTCTCTAAGTGGCACATGAAAGAATGATACGGGCTGAGCCCCAGTGGTGTAAGTGGTTGAGTGTGGGACTGCGGCCCACAGACTTGGCAGTTCAAATCCAGCACCAGCTCTCCAGGAACAAGGCTGGGTAGTTCCCATGACCACCAGAGGGCAGTGATGCCACCCCCCCAAAAAAATAAACAAAGAAAAACAAAACAAAGAAAGAATGATACAATTAGCAATGAATAAAACCTTAGATTTGGGCTGAGTCCAGATGGAGTAGTGGTTGAGTGCGGGAGTGCAGCCCACTGGCTTGGCAGTTCAAATCCAGCCGCAGCTCTCCTAGAGCAAGGCTGGGCCTCCCACTCCCACCAGAGGACAGTAATGCCCCCCCCCCAAAAAAAAGCCTTTACATTCGATGAAGATGATCATTGTCCTTTTGTTACTCCCCCTTCAGGCTTCCCCTTACTCTAAATCATTTCATGATATATAACGATTGTGAGTTGGAGGAACCCTGGTGGCAGGATGGGTTATGCAGTGAGCTGCTAACTTCAAGGTCAGTGGTTCAAACCCAATCATACTCTCCTTGGGGAAAAGATAAGTCTGTTTGCTCCCATAAAGATTTACCAAGCATAGGACACTCCATAGAAGGTCAGTATGCTGGCAGAAGGCTTTTCTATATGTGTGTGTTACAGCCTCCCAAGGTTCTGTTCTGGTCATGAAGATACACTCTGATCACCTGACTGGACTTGGGCAAGCTTCCTTCAGCAATGTGTTCATAAATCTTCCTTCAGTTAGGCTAATGCCTGCAGATAGCAAAACTCTACCATCTTACCTTTGTTTTTCACTAGTCTCTCTCTAGATTTTGATTTTGAAACATCTTATTGTGTTTTCAGTGAAGGCTCACACAGCATTTTAGGCTCTCAATCAACCATCTCTTGCCAAAAATCTTCGGGAACATTGCTTGCATTTTTCACGGTGTATGAAAACGGTGTATGACTATTTCTGCTCTGGTTGTTCCATTTGCATCCATCTAGTTTCCCTATGTATCCCTACCTTCTTGTGTTTGTTTAAAAGTAATTCCTTAACCTTATCATATTCTATAGCATATAGCATCATACTGACAGGTGATAGTCTTTGTTTTATTATGTAGATAAAACATGAGGGCAGGGGCTGTTTGTTTGGGTTAAAGGAGTGTTTCAAGGCAACAGTCTCAAGGAGTCCTCCATTCTCACCTGGTCCAGTATGGCTGCCACTGTTAAGAATCTGTGGTTCTGCTCTACCTAATTTCTGCCATTCTTTCAGGATCCATCTAATGGTCCCCCAATTCCCTTGTTAGTGGGTTATGATGCCAACCCAAGGCCACCAGCTGCTCCAATGAAGAAAGACTAAAGAAAGACTAACTTATCTGCAAAGAGAGAAAAGCTGAGTCTACTGGACTCTGGGACGTTTGGCCGTAAGGGTTGCAAATTTCATCTGAAGGCCCAATGGGCCTGTGTGATTCTGAAATTGGTTTTCAACTTCCACTAAGCAACAAACACCTCGTGAGATCATTTTTGTTTTTGTTTGACAAGACTGAACGTGTTTTCTCATTGCAGCAAAATCTGAGACATTAAAGTCCTCTAGTCCCAGGGACAAAAGATTCAGTGATATTTTATTGTAGCAGCAGAATATTCCCCTGGCTAAGAGTCATGCTATTTCCCTTCTGAACCCCTTATTTGAGAACTTTGGTTATGGATGAAGCATGACATAAAACAAGTTTACATAACAGAGTCCACCCCACATAATCATAGATTACAGCTGGTGATAAAAGAAAAATAAGCACTTCATGTATGATGACTCTCCAGAAGGAATTTAAATTATCAACCTCTACTGAAACCTCTTGGCTTTTATTAGTCTGTGGCGCTGATAATATCCAAATGGAATATATAAATTACTATGCTGAGAGCCAGCACTTGACTCTTCACCAAATCCCCTTGCCATTTCATCAGAGGTAAGATCATTTTTAGTAATTGATGTCTGATTACCCTCATAGAAGTATGTACTATAAACGCGTGTGTTATCAGAGAAGCAGCCCTGAGTTTTGAAAATTGTGTTCTAAATCCTATTAACTTGCAAGTAAAGAAAAATAATTTTCACTCGTGAAATAATCAGCTTTTAAAGATGGAGAAACTTGACAGGCTTGATTCCTGGGTGGTGATGTCTATGCTGGCAGAGCCTCGCACTCCTGGAAGGTCTGATGGTGTGAGTTTTGCTGTGGGTTTGCTGAACTGTGCTATGTGCTTTCCTGGAGTTAGTGAATGCAGCCACACTCTGAGAGAAAACGTCCTTGTTTAGTTTTCACTGACGAGGAACCAGATGCTCAGAGCTACCGAACCGCTTGCCCCGTTTTATAAAGGGAGTACATTTTAGGGACAGTCTTGTTTTTCTTTTTCTTTTTTTAAACCTCAATGCTCACGAACTTTCCACCGAAAATCCCCCATGAATTCATCCTCTGATAAGGGAGGCCTGGTGTAATGTCACAAATGTATTGTCGATGACAGCTCCAGTTACTGTAGGAGAGGAGAGGATCTGGACTAAACAGTTTCATAAGCCGGAACACCTTGGACATAAAATACAGGCATCGGACCAGGAGAAGTGTTGGACAGCGCGAATGGTTTCAAAAACAATCATGATCATACTTGGTCTCTTAGATACGGAAATCTGAGACTCCTTGATATGCTCGATAGCATGGGTTCAAACAAAGATGCTTTGTTCCATACATGTTTTTGTGGGGCTGGTGTAACTATGGGGTGCATATCAGTCAACAAGGCTTTGGAGAGCTGACCAATGACTCATGCTGCACTGTGAAACCTCCCTCCTCAATTTCAAAATACTCATTTGTGATTGCATTAGCAAAATAGCCAGAAGACTTGTCACATTCTTTCACTATCTCAGTCTGGCTGTAAACAAATAAGATTTTAAATTTAAATCCCACAGTTTATTCTTTATATAAATTCTTTATGTGCATTATAATAAAATAATCACATACAATATGTTGTAGATAGATGACTTTCGTGTCCTTAAAATACTTTGGGATTTTATGATAAAAATTTCTCAAGGCTATGAATGAGGTTTTGGAGTTAACATTTTTAACTAAAATATAAAGGAGGAAAAATAATCTTTCTTCTTCTCTCCCTCTTCATCTCTCCCCAAACAGGAAGTTTGGGAGTATATGTTGGTATAGGTTATATTTGGTGTTTATGTTTGTCCAGGTAGACTAGAGAAACAAACCCAGAGACACTCATATGCGCATAAGAACTTTAAATAAAGAGTAATCACATATTAAAAATACATCACCCCCCCCAAAAAAATACATCCCAACCCAGAACAAGTTGCTAAATCTGACATTAGCCCACATGTTCAATGCCAGCTTATCAATTCCTCTTCAGACCCAACGACACATGCAGTGATGCCAAATGCAGGAAGATCACAGGCCAGTGGGTGAAAAGTCTTGTGGATCCAGTGGCTGTGAAATCATCTCAGCACTGGCGTGGGTCTCCATGTGGCTTCTCCAGTTCCAGGTCTCTGGGACCATCAATGAAGCTCCATGTAGCTTGTGAAAAAGAATGTCTCACAGGGAGATCAGGAGAGAGAGAGAGAGAGAGAGAGAGAGAGAGAGAGAGAGAGAGAGAGAGATCTGGCATCCAGTAAGCTATTTATCTCTGTTGCACCTCCAAATGAGGTCATCAAGCTGCAACCTGATTGACAGGCTAAACTCCACCCTCTCCCTCTTAATAGTCTCAATTTGACACCAGATTGTAAATCTAACAAAGTGCTCATTAACTTTGCCTATAAATATAATGAAAGTCCTATAAAGATTAGTTTTTCCCCCTATTTTGAGATTCCAATATACAAATTAGCCTTGCTTAATCATAATTATGAAATGAGAAGACAAATTATTTTCCTGCAGACACTCTGGAAACAAAGGTATTGCTCACATAATTCTAAGACCAAGCAAAGACAAATGAAACACCTCCTTCCCACTTATCAACTATTTCATTATCCCACCTTTCTCATTTATGACAATAGTGAAAATACATACACAGAACATCTGTCTGCTGGTCATGCACGATAAAGTGCAAGGCTACAGTCAGCTGGCTGTGATGGATAAGTTTGGCCATGTGATGGATAAGGAGGCCATGATTCTCAGTGGTTGCGCAGCTCTGTAATGAGGTGACTTGACAGTTATGCAATGAAGAAGTCCTCCACTGCAGGCACCCTGGTGGCACAGTGGAATAAACATTGGGCTGCAGACCCCAAGGCCGGCAGAAGAACCCAACAGAATGGAAGGAAGATGAAGCTTTCTGTCCCTGTCAAAATTTACCCCCTTAAAAATCCACCGGGACAGTTCTACCCTACCCTGCAGACTCTGGGGTCAGCATTGACATCTACATCCACTTTGTGATCCGTTGCGAGGAACCTGCATTTCTCATGTAATGCTGATGTCGCATCAGGACGTGGCCTTCGGAACCTAAACCGGTCAAGAAGTGAGGCGGGTGTGTCTTCCTGTCTCCAAACAATCATCTAGGGGTGATATTCGGTTTAAAACAAAGAATGCAAGAGTGGTAAGACGTTTCTTTAAAAAGGAAATTCTTAAAAATGAATTCCACACTCCATGGAATGGCTAAAACCAGGACCGCATTATTTCTGACTTTCATGTTCTCAGGAATGTCACTGTTATATGTGTCCAGTTGAGTTCTTTATGCTCTGGAGTAGAACCGTGTCACTGGGAGGTCTTGGGCGTCATCTTCAGGGAAGCAGAACTCTGGGGAGTGGGTTCAAATTGTCAGCCTTTACATTAGCAGCTGAAGGCAAAGCATTTGAACTACCCAGACTCCTAAAGGAGAATGTTTAAATGTTTCATCTCTATCAAGAACCTGCCCCTCCAAGACCACTGATGTGGACAGCAAAGAGGCAGGTATCGATTCAGCAGGCTCCTGGTCCTTCTTTTATTGTAGCGTTGCTTTGAGAGAGCGCCTTGATCTCATTCTGAAACTAGCTGATTTTCAATCTCCCTGAGAGCATGAAAGGCACAGGAAGGCAGTTAAGCACTGAGCCTTGGAGTTACTATACCAAATAGTGTGTGTGTGAGTCCGGGTAGATTAGAGAAACAAATACATAGACTCGCATATGGATATAAGGGTAAGGTTTATATACAAGAGGAATGGGACATGGAGAAATCATCCCAGCCCAGTCCAGTTCAAAGTCATAAGTCTGATATTAGCCCATATGTCCGATACCAGTCTATAACATCTCCTTCCGACTCATGAAGTCACAGGTCAGTGGGAGCAGAATCCTGGCACTGGCAGGGGTTTCCCCATGGCTCCTCGATTCTAGGGCTCAGGGTCCATCAACAGCATCCAGTGGTGGGAGAGGCAACTCAGTCCTGGCAGGGGTCTCCACGTGGCTTCTCCAGCTTCAGAGGTCTGGTTCCATCAGGGTAAGGCCGTGTGGCGTCTCGTCTACCTCCTGAAGCTTCTTGGACGCTGCCACCTTGTTTTGTCAGTAGTTCGCTGTCTCTGAGACTGACTCCCCACAACTGGGGAGATAGCTTCTCATCTCCACAAGGGAAATACTGCAAGATTTCCCAGAAGTCTCAGGAGAAGGCCATGCCTACACAGAGGCCTCATTGGCTACTCAATGGCTATCCCCAGATTAACAGATTAGACTCCACCCCTACATCTTAATCATGAAATTGACATAAGCATGTGACCGCCACAGCAATGGAAACCCAAGCCTCTTTCTTGCTTGTTATCTACTGCTGCTAAAACAGAAAGAACTACAGTGCCTTCATGTACAAAAAATTATCTTCTCCATTTCCAAAAGAAAAACAAGCAACTAAACTAAACTAAAAATAAGCAACTAAACCATCACCATTGGATTCCAACATATAGTGGCCTTGCAGGGTGGGCTAGAACAGTCCCGGTGGGCTTCTGAGACTGACTCTACAGGAGTAGAAGGCCTGACCTCTCTCCTTTGGAGCAGCTGGTGGCTGTGGTTATCCATTCCATAAGTATCCTGTATCCTGCTATGTCACCAGGGCTCCCTCTGTCCATTTGGGAGGCTCAAAGTTAGCATTTAAGGTGTCAGTTCTAGTGAGCAAGACATGCTGCCTCTGCTGAGTGGGAAATAAAGTCCTCCTCTCTTCTCAGCTTAGGCCTATGGGTTGATGGGCATTAAGTAGCTTCTGCTCCTTCTCTGTGGCAAATCTACTCTTCTTCTGTCTCAAAGGTAGTTTGAAACACCCTTTAGTACAAAGCCCTAGTCTCAAAAGGCACTGCATTCACAGGTATAAGGGTTTAGGATTAACAATGGGGGGGCGCGCCACAATTCAATCCATAATGGCCCCCAAGTGCGTGGGTCCCCAAGGAAAGTCGAGCTCCAGTCTTTCCCAACAAACAAAGGTACCCCCCACCCCGCAAAGAAAATCTTCCTGCCACTGAGTCAGTTCCGTTCCAACTCGGCCTCATCGTGCCTCCAACGGGCATAGAACGACTCCTGGGAGTGCCCAGACGGTAACTTCTCATGGGAATCATCTTTTTCTCAGTTTCAGGCTGATCAGCTCACAGAGCCTTGCTTAGGTGAGGAGAACACAGGGAAGGTTTGCAGTGCGGGGAGGGCAGCTGCCGGGCTCTTTATAGGTACAAACTCCCTGGAGGGTCTGGCAGTCTAAGCCTGCCCTAGAGATGGGCATCCAGGGAGAGATCAAGGTTGTCCCAAACTCCTCCATCAGGCCCGGGAGCCGAGCGCGCGCATGCGCGCGCGCGCAGGGCTCCTGCTCCAGGCCAGCCGCAACCCCCTTCTACGGATTCCCGCGCTTCGCTGGTTTCCCCGGGAGTCGCCATGGTAACGGACGCTGGGTTCCAGACGCGGACTCCCAGCGGCGAGGCGCTGCGCAGGGGGAGGCTGTGGGCCGGATGGCGGCCGCCGGGGTGGATCCGCAGGACTTCCTGCCGCAGACCCAAGAGTGCCGCAGGATCCTCCAGAACCTCCAGTCCACCCTTGAACTTTTCCAGTATAATCCCAGGTGACGCGCCCGGCGCGAGCGAGCGAGCGCCGCGGGAACGCGCCCGGCGCCCCCTTTGCCTCCCGGACGGATGCGCGGGTGCGCCCATCGCCCCGCCCCCAGGGCTGGCCCCGCTTCCCCTCCCTCCCTCCCCACCCCACCCCCGCCACCCGGGCCCGAGACGCTGTTTTAATTTCCCAAGGGTACCTCGGCCACGCAGGCTGCGGGGGCCCGTCGCGCCGCCCGCCGAGCGCCTGAGTCTGCGGGTTTGGATCCCGATGTCCCTTTCCAAGGCGGACCAGTGATTTCACTTCTCCGAGCTTCGTTTCCCTCACCCGGAAAAGAGCGATGAGGATCCCTAAGGAATCTCATTCATTGTGGGAAAACAAATCAAAAGGGTGGTTGTGAGCATTATCCTCGGCCATGGCGTGGCTAGGAAAAGGGCTGTTTCAGTGGCGTCTGCTTTGGGGCTATTAAGCATGAGGTCGGCGGTTCGAAAACACCAGCCAGTGGCTCCCAAGGGAAGAGATGAGGTTTTGTAATCCTGTAAAGAGTTACTGGCTGAGCCCTGGTGGCGTAGTGTTTGTTTGCGGGACTGCGGCCCACAGGGTTGGTGGTTCAAATCTAGCAGCAGCTCTCCAGGAGCAAGTCTGGGCTTCCTACTTCCACCAGGGCAGTGATGCCACACACACACACACACACACACACACACACACACACACACACAAAGTTACTGTGTCCTACAGGGTCACCATAGGTCGAAATCAACTCAAAAGCAGTTAAGGTAGGTAGTTAATTAGTAGTTAGTTTTGCATGCTCTTTATAGAGTTCTCATGGCAGTAACAGGTTAGACTCTGGGCTACAGGAGTTCAAAACCATCAAAGCTGAGGCTTGCTACTCTCCTGAGATTTCCATTCTGGAAGTTTCCACTGGACTGCTTTATTCCGTGATTTAGGATCATTATGAGTCTGCATTACTGGAAGGCAGGGAGTTTGTCTTTTGGGTTTTTTGACTTGAGAAATCTCTCACTGCCGTGAACTTTAAGGATTCCTTCTTCCTAAAGAGTTGCAGTCTAGGAAAGCCACAAGGGCAATTCTGCCCTGTTCCCAAAAGTGACTAGGATTGAGAATGGACTCTACAGGAAAGACAGAGATGGCAGAAATACCACAAGATGATGGACACACCTCTTGTCTGAAGGAAGGTTCTTCTTCCGTCACCTTCTACTTCCCCGGGTTCTTGGCCATGTCCCTATGTCTTGGCATCTCTTCTATCCCATCTCAGTCTGTGCTTGCCTGTTTAATTTTTTTTATATTAAAAAGAGATTAACTCGACATATACCAATCTTCACCATGACTCATTAACATGACCAATACACTCCATTCCCAAGTAGCCTTAGCACCCCAAGCATAGAGGTTAGAATTTACAGCACATATTGGGTGGGGGCACAATCCAATGCAAAGCAAATGCTGTGCTTATGTGGTACATATGTGCTAACATAGTTTCTCATGAGTGTTTGCCAGTAGAACCGTGTATTGTTTCTTTATTTTTAAATTGTTTCCCCCTTATGCAATCTCTACCTGCCCCCTGCTTCATATTTTCATTTGGACAATGCAGAGTTGAAGGTCTCTTTACAGCATTGAAAAGCAAGGGTGTTACTTTGAGGACCAAGTTATGCCAGACCCAAACCATTATATTCTCATTACCTTCATATGCATATGAAAGTTGGACATTGAATAAAGACTGAAGAAGGATCTGTGAGCTTGAATTACAGTGCTGATGAAGCATATTGAAAGAGCCAAGGACTGTCAAAAGCAGGGGTCCTCAGACTTTTTAAACAGGGGATGTGGCAGTCAAGTACTCTGGTGCCAATTTGACTAAGTGTTGGGGTGGAGTCTAGCCTGTCAATCTGGAGGTAGCCAATGAGACCTCTGTGTGGGCATGGTTTCTCTGAGATTCTGGGAAATCTCGCGGTATTTCCCACTGGAAGTGAGAGACTACAGATTCACTTCCATGGAGACACTCTTTGGACAAGACAAGATGACAGTGTGCTGATAGATTCTGATTCCTGTAAACTGGAGGAGCCAGAGGAGAAGCCACATGGACTTACACTGATGGAACCTGGGGCCAGAGAAGTCACAGAGAGAACCCTGCCAACGCTGAGATGATTCTACCGCTTTCTCAATGTTCCATTCCTCTTGTATATAAGCCTCTCCTTTATACATATGTGCGTGTTTGTGAATTTATTTCTCTAATCTACCTGGACTAACACAGGAGGCCAGTTCACTGTCCCTCAGACCACTGGGGGGACTGGACTATAGTTAAAAAACAACACAAAACTATGACCAAATTCACTGCGGACCTGTGATGAGTCAGCTGCTAAGCAGGACAGGCAGCGGCAACAAAAACACCTGGCAGGCTGGATAAATGTCCTCAGTGGGCCGCATGTGGCCAGCGGGCCATAGTTTGAGGAAGCCTGGTCAAAAGAATAAACAATTCTGTCCTGAAAGAAGTACAAAAAGAATGTTCCTTAAAGGCAAAAGTGTCAGCCCTCTTTCTCGTGTACTTTGGTCACGTGGTTAAGAGAAACCAGTCGCTGGAGAACATCATGTTTGGTACAGCGGAGGGACAGCAAAAACCCCAAAAAGAGGAAGTTGCTTGACTACCTGGATTGCCATAGTGGCTGCAGCAATGGACTGAATCAAAAGAAGAATGAGGAGGCTGGCCCACGACTGGGCAGTGTTTGGTGCCGTTGTTCAGAGGGAGTGGCTGTAGGTCAGAGCCAAGTCAGCAGCATCGAAGAACCAGGCAGGTGATGTCTTCAAGAAAAAGGTGTTTTTAAATAAAAGCCTTAGAATAGCAATACTAAGTGCCTCAACCCCAGGTTGGTGGCCAGGAGAGCACTTGTAACATCTCAAACAAGGGTCTGAGATCGTTTCTGCTCTAGTTCTTTGGGGCCACCCAGGTGGGGCATCTAAGTGACAACAGCACTAAGTAATGAAGTCAGCGGCGATGATCATTTCCTTGTGTAAGATGAGCGTGGTGGTACCATGGTTTGAGATGGTAAGATTCTAGGGTGACTTGGTACGATAGTAAGATTCTAGGATGACTTGGTAAGATGGGAAGATTCTAGGACCACTTGGTAAGTTTCATCATGTTTAGTGATGAATGAACAGTCTTGGAGAAAGACTCCCAGGGTTTTTGACCTGCTTACTTTAGAAAAAGAGGGAGTTGCCAGGAACTCAGATGGGGAAAATTGTGAGCAGGATGGGTTTTGGGGCAGCAGCATCACCTTAATTTGGGCTATATGTTGGCAAAGCTTATTAGACATCAGTTTAACCTGGTAAGTAGGCAGCTGGTGATATGTCTAAAGTTCAGAAGAGAGGTCTAGTCTGGTTACTTCCACGTGGAAGTGGCACAGAGGAGATGCTGAAAACAGTGCGACTTGCTGAGACCTATCTAGTAAGGCAGCATCCATAGAGAGAATGTGTGTGAGCCCTCCTCTGGGCATGGCATACCAGATTTGCTTATTCTTTGAAGACCAGGAAGAGAAGCTATGGATTTGGCATTACCCCCCCCCCCATCTCTAGTTAAAA
>PVJH01034668.1:0-20392 GCA_004026705.1 Nesogale talazaci
TTCACTGGTAACACTTTCAAAGGCCCTGCTTCCAGAAAGAACCTAAAGTTAGGTAACTTCAACATCTTTTGAGGAGGAGACATACTTTACCCATAAGAGATGATGAAACTAGTGAAGAAAGGATATTTACCACACCTCAAAGTGGTTCTTTCCCACCCTTCAATTATTTACCAATTGCAAAGGATCAAGTAGAAGAACTGTGATAGGTAGGCTTGTTGTGACAACATGGCCAATGAACACAAGTCAAGCTTTATTGAAGGGCGGGGATATAAATGGCTAGGCGGAGCCTCACCTGTACCTCTCTTGCTCTTGGATCTTCGAACTAGCCAGCTGCCTTAGTTTGTCCTATACCTCAATTTGCAAGCTACACTACCCTTGGGACACCTATCCGTTGACTGTGTCACTGTGAGTTGAGGTTCCTCAGAGCCCTACTTCATCACGCTCTTAGAATATACATCTCTTGAACTGGGGACTATAAGACCCTGTCACTGGGCTGACTGTTGGTGACTTGCCTTGCTGTTTGCTGCTTGTGACTGGCAGGATAGCCTGAATTGCTCCACAGAGGACTGCTCAGTGGCCCTTAAGACGCTAGGGACTGCTACTGTATTAGCTGTCTGACCCAAATGAGGTCCACCAAGCCATTTGAACTGCCTTATAGATTAGTCAACTGTTTGTTTCATATGTTAGATATCTTTCTATTGATCTATTGAACATCTATCTATCTATCTATCATTATTAGTGCCCTGGTTTTGTTTCTCTGTCTAACAGAAGAGCTGAGTGGGTAAAGATGGCATACATCATCAGAATCAACTGGTGCAACTCAGTGTCAACATCAGTGACACCACCAACCTCTCAGAGGCTCTTAATCGAATACACCAAGAAGACACACGGCATCATTTCTCTGTGGGTATCCAAGGCACACTGGCATTGCCTGAATCCAAGCATGGGGAAAGCTTGCCAAACCCAGACTGAGGGGGCATGCATGCGCTTGAATTAAAGACTCCCTGGTGGTTGGAACAATGGAGCCGCTCTGGTGGCCTGGCAATCATACTTGGGCTGTGATTCACATAGTCAGCAGTTTGAAACCACCAGCAGCGTCTCAGGGGGAAGACAGGATTTCCTACAGTCGCAAAAACCCACAGGGGCACTTCTGCACTGTCCCCTAGGGTTGCAATGAGTCAGCACCTGCTGGATGTCAGGGACAGGTTTTGGTTGCAATGGCTGAGCTCATGATGGTAACTGACGGGTTTGAGAGTGGAGCTCTATTTCAGAATGGTCTTATCATCTGCACCCAAAACCATTACAGTCGAGAACATCCTTTGGGCCATTCTACTCTGTCCCTTGGGATGGCTATGGGTTGGGATTGACTCGATGGCACCCAGCCGTAACACTGGTAAATAACAGCAGGATCACAAGAGACCAAGAAAGACTCAGTGACTATGTTCAGACGCATGGGGGAGAGAAGACACCAGGTAGTAACAAGACAAAACTCTTCCTGCAGGAAAGACCTGAAAGTAAAGAAAGGATCCATTTTTTTTTTACTAGCAACTTTAGGACTAAGGAGAGTAAATCATGTGAAACAGAACTTGTGCCTGAGTTCATCATTCCTCCCCCAATGCACAAGGCTAATTAATTGCTACTCTGATGGCAATTAATAAGGAAGACTGAAGAAGAACTAAAGTATTTGAATTATGATGTTGGCTAAGAATCTTGAATAGACCGTGGACTGCCAGAAGAATGAGCACATTTTTCTTGGAGAAAGTACAACCAGACCGTTCCTTAGAAGCGAAGATGGCTTACACTGTGTTTTGTATATTTGTCTCACCTGTCCCTGGAGGACATCATGTTTGGGAAAGGAGAGGATCAACAAGCAAAAACAAACAAGATCCTCAATGAAATGGATGGACAAGGCTGAGCCCCGGTGGCGCGGTGGTTGTACGCAGGACTGCGGCCCACTGGGATGGAGGTTCGATTCCAGCTCCACGGAGCAAAGGCTGGGCCTCCGACTCCCACCACCTGAGGGCAGTGATGCAAAAAAAAAAAAAAAGAAAAGAAAAGAAATGGATGGACACAGTGACTGCAAAAGTGTGCTCCAGCATAACAACATGGTGGGGATGGAAGAGGATGTGGCCGTGTGCTTTGAGTGTTGTCATGAAGTCCTTGAACAACAGCCATCACCTGACTTTCCTGATCGGAGATGAAACACCTACAGAAAGAGAACTCCTGGTGCCATCGCAGCGCCTCATTGGGTTACTAACCACAGAGTAGGCCATTCAAACCCACCAGCTTCTCTTCAGCAGAAAGAGGAGGCCTTCTACTCCTATGACAGGTCCAGATACTCACCGGGGTGGTTCTGCTCTGTGCTTTGAGTCAGAGCTGGCTCAATGGCTGTGTGTTTAGTTCTGAACCTAAGGTCCTTTGAAGCCCCTTCCTTATAGAAATAACCCTTTTCCATACATATCAGCATGCTTTAGGGGGTAGCTTTGGGGATGTTTTGACAATAAACGCTTCAGAATCATTTGCTGACTATATTTTTCTCCACTCTCCAATATTCTTAAGAGTCCTGGGGGTGTTGCGGACACACAGTGGGCTGTGAACTGCAAACTCAGCAGTTGGCAAACCAGCAGCCAACACAAGAAGAAGATGAGACTTCCTGCTCACAGAGAGGTCTACAATATCAGGAAACCCACATGGTCACGTCTACTTCCATAGCATCTCTGGGCATCAGGATCACCTCACTCATAGTGAGTGTATAGAGTATTGCCCTTTCGACGTCTCATGCTAGTGACCATTTAGGTCTTAACTTGATGAAAACATACTACCACAAATAGTGAAAAGGAAGATGGGTACTTTATCTGCCTTATCCATCTGGCAATTTTTATTCATAATTTTAGCCAGTCATATATGACTAATAAATAGTTGAATAAATAGTGAATGAGCCTACTGCATACTACTCGGAGTGGGAAGATCAGCAAACACTTTTTTTTTTCAGGAATTTAAGAGGACATGTCCTGGTAGCACCATTGCTTAACTTTTGGGCTGCGCACCACAGAGTCGGCAGTTCAAACTCACTCGTCTCTTCACAGGAGAAAGAAGAGGCAGTCTGCTCCCAAAATGATATACAAGCTTACACAGAGTTGATGTGTGTGGCAGTCCCTGATCTGTGTCAATTTCGGCACTGGGAGTGTAGGGGTGGAGTCTAGCCTGTCAATCTGGAGATAGCCAATGAGACCTCTGTGTGGGTATGACGTTCTCCTGAGAATGCTGGGAAATCTCGCGGTATTTCCCAATCGGAGGTGAGAGACTTGACTCAACTCCTTGGAGACACTCAACTGACAAGACAAGATGGCAGCATAGACCCTGTGTCTTAGGAACTGGAGGAGCTGGAGGAGAAGCCATATGGGTTTACCTTGATGGAATCAGACCTCTGAAGCCAGAGAAGCCACGTGGAGACTCCTGCCACTGCTGAAATGCTCGGAAGGCTACAGGGAGACCCCTACCAGCACTGATATTCTTCTACCACCAGTGGATACACAAGACTCTGCACCCACTGGCCTATGATTGTCTTGGTGTCATTGTATGTCCTTCATGAGTCGAAAGAAGACTATATAGATTGGCATCGGACATATGGGCTAATATTGAACTTGTGGACTTGGACTGGACTAGGTTGGGATGTTTTCTCAATGTTCCAGTCCTCTTGTATATAAATCTTTCCCTTATATTCATATACCTGTTTGTGAATTTGCTTCTCTAGTCTACCTGGACTAGCACAATGTGGGTGAGAATCACCTGGATGGGAGAAGGACTGGCCTGTGTTTATCTGTTTCAAAGCTAAAGAGCAGTGATGCAAATTGAAGACCAGATGAGAATTTAGAGAAACTATTAGCAGGGAGGAGAGAAAGAAGATACAATGAAGGTTTCAGAGCATATTTTTGGCTTTAGGCTTGAATATTATCTCAGGTCCATGCTTTTGGAGACTCATTCAGGCTCTCTGACTCCATAAATTCTGGATTTCATGAGTATTTGAAACTCTGTTTTGCATTTCCCCCCTTTTGATGAGGAGTTAGCTATATAATCTTCAAATAAAATATTTAGTTATAGCCAGACACCATCCTGTTTACTTGGTTTCTAGTCAAAGAAAGCAGTTGCTTATAGTTTCTGTTATTTTAGCTTCATTGAAAAAAATATATATATATACATATATATCTGTCTTGAGTATTATACTATTAAAAGCAAATAAACAAGAACTATATGAGACCAAATCTACAAACCAAAGCCTCACCACCACTGAGTCAGTTCTGATGCATGGAGACTCTATAAAACTGTGGATTTCAGCTGAACCCTGGTGGCGTAAGTGGTTGCATGCGGGACTGTGGCCCACGGGCTTGGCAGTTCAAATCCAGTGGCGGCTCTCAGTAGCAGCACTGGGTAGGCCCACGACCACCAGAGACAGTCGCCGCAAAAACAGGACAAAACACAAAAACTGTGGATTTCTGAGGTGGTGACTTTTTATGGGAGTAGAAAGCCTATCTTTCCCTTTGGGATTGGCTGGGGGTGTTGAATCGCTAAAATGGCAGTTAGCCGCTCAATATGTAATGCACTGCAAGACCAGGGCTCCTCAAATTGACAACAGCAACTTGAAAGGTTAGAGAGCAAGCAGAGGAGCCTGTGAATTCATGTTACAGTAGAGAGAGAATTTTAAAAAGGGGGGCAAGGGGCTGCACAACTCAAAGAACATCCTGAAATTGTGGAAATCCATGTTTGTTTTGCTGTATCTATTCACTTCAATAACAACATCTCAATACTTTTTTTCTTAAGAAGGCATTGTGAAATTCCAGAAAAAGAGGTGTTGACACATCAACAAATTCCCAGTGAACACAGGCAGCAGAAAGCAAGGGCTCACTTTTCCCAAAGGCTTCATGGGACAGAAACACCACTTGGAAGTGCAGCAGGTTGAAGGCCTGAGTTAGCCGGAAAGGACCTTCGGGCTCCTGGTCTCCCCCT
The DNA here is from genome assembly GCA_004026705.1 of Nesogale talazaci. Taxonomy (NCBI): domain Eukaryota; kingdom Metazoa; phylum Chordata; class Mammalia; order Afrosoricida; family Tenrecidae; genus Nesogale; species Nesogale talazaci. The sequence continues at coordinate 5,005 of PVJH01034668.1, forward strand.
TATGTCTGGCAGACACACATGGCTTCTTGCAGGCTGGGCTCCAACACTGGTTTCAGAACCATGCTTCCGGCATGCAGTAAGCAGGATCCAGCCAGCTTGAGGCTTCTTCACTATTTCACATCCAGGATCTATAAGCCTGGAAAGTGTAGTCACCTGAATATTAAACTTCAGAGTGCGAAGTGAGTGTGAAAGGTAAGTGTGCTCAGGGCAAGAAATGAAAGGGCACCAAGTAGCTGACAAATATATATATGAAAATGGTACTGAAAATGAAAGAAAACAAACTTTTTTCCCCAAAAGGACAGCAGACACTAAAATCAACTTTGTGTGGTTTAAACAGGCCCAGTTCTACGTGGGAACAGCAGGACTTTGGGGTTTCAAATGAGGCAGTGAGATGTTTGGCAGTTCAAAGCCACCAGCCATTCCGTGGGAAAAAGACATGGCAGTCTGCTTCTGTAAAGAGGAGAGTTTTCAAAACCTTCTGGGTTTTAGAAATCCTGTCCTATTGTGTTGCTGTCAATCAAGAAAAGAAGTAATAGCTCAGACTCCCTGCCATTGAGTCAGATCAGACACACAGACACTTGATAGTCTAGAGGACATGGCCCTATGGGTTTCTACTTCTGTTCTACAGGAACAGAAAGTCTTGTCTTTCTTCAATGCAGAGGCAAGTGGGTTTGAACCTCTGACATTTGGGTTGTCAGCCCAACACGTAGCCTACTACACCACCAGAGCTCCCCATAGGGTTGCTACAGACTCACTCTAAGTTGTAATGTTACAACTCGAGGCACCCTACAACAACAACACCAGACTAGAAGGAGTCCCAATAGTGCAGACAGTTAAATGATTAATCATTAGCAGGTCAAATCTACCCAGAGGCCCTTGGAAGACAGACCTGGCCACAGTCTGCTCCTGAAAGACCACAGGCTTGACAATGCTTTGGGGCAGTTGTAGTCCACAGACACAGGCCAAGAGTCGAGAACAACTGGAAACTCAGAAAACAACAACCACAACAAGGTTGGGGGGGCGGGAAATGTGTGATTGTCATATCAGCCCCCAAACTCTTTCCATACACATGGTCTTTCTGCTCCTGGTATCACATTTCTTTATTATTCTCATTATTAGTATAACCATCCTACCTGCTCCAAAGGTAGGACAGACAGCATACAAACATTGGTTCCCATCTGGGGAAAACATAACATGCTAGGTCCCTCTCTCCGCCCTGCTCCTGCCTAATTTCAAGTGCATCAGAAAATCTGGAAAGGTAAGCTCACAGAGGTAGGAGAACCTGCCGACAATTAAATGCAGCCTGAATGTCTGGATTCCAGCTGCCCACATCAGGATTGCACTCTGCTCTTTCAGCCCTGGGTTGGTTGGTCACGTGGCTTTGCAGCAAAACTTCTTTTAGCTGTGTTACAGCTCAGCCAACTGCCAAGCCAACGTCAAACACACGAACGAAGAATCCCTGGCGTAGATGTTCTCAACCTTCCTGTTTTTCCTAATGCCACGACCCCTTTAAACAATTCCCCCAACCGTAAAATTATTTTTGCTGCTACTTCGTAACCGTACTTTTGCTACTGTTAGGAATCATAATGTAAATCTCTGATATGCAGGATGTATAAGGTGACCCCCGTGAAATTCGTTTGACCCCCCAAAGGGGTCTCAACCCACAGGTTCAGAACTGCTGCCCATACAGGCTCTGATGAACAGAAGCCCAAACCCAAATTCAAGACACAGAGTCTATGCTCACCCACAGCAGGACCAGACTGCTCTGCTCCTGCGGGTTCCGAGATTGTAACTTTTTACGGGAGTGGAACGCCTCCATGTCTTTCTCCCTCGAAACAGCTGGAGATTTCCTACTGCTGACCTTGCTGGTGACACCCCTTTGTGTAACCAGGACCCTCAGGGCCCAGCAGGATATAGAACAGGATGCCTCACCTAGCAGCAGTTCTAGTATCACATGCAGTTTTCTGGATGACCTACAGGAGGGACTCCTGTTCACTGTCACTGAGTCCCTGCTGACTCTGAGACAGGGCAGACCTGTCCCTGCGGATTTCTGAGGTGGTCTATCTGAACAGGAGCAGAAAGCCTCTTCTTTCTCCCATGGAGCTATCATTGGCGTCCAGGAGACCAAGTTGTAACCCACTGCACCACCAGGGCTCTGATGAGATGCAAAGGTCACTTGATGTCCTTGGAGACAGAGGAGCACAACGATATGCGCTGCAGGGGTCCAAAGGGACTCATCTCCAGCTGGACCTCTATTCCATGATGGCTCTGCCCCCTGGAGCAAGTCACCCCAAGTTGCTGTAGCTCAGCATCCTCATCTGCAAAATGGGGATGAGTACCCCCTGGGCGCTGTGTTTTGCCGGGACGGTTGCCTAGGCGTACCTGCTCACAGCAGTGCCCGGTGTACAGTCCGTTCTTATGATGAGCATTCAGCAGGAGTGCCGATAGGCTTTAGCAAGCCCACCTTCCCGAAGAGTAATACAAGGACAGTTCAGAGGGCTTGCACTTGTGTTTCAAGTAAGAGGCCCATCGTGGCATTCCAACTCAGCTGGGGTGACTCGGCTTTCTCTCACACCTCTTCATGCAGGACATACATTTGCAGGATCTCAGAAGTGCCGGGGGAGTCTCTGCTAAACCGTTCAGAAGGGGAACGCGCCAGATGCCATGGAGAGCATATACACACAGCAGCCTTTCCCGTCTGTGATAATGCTGGCTTTATGCCAACTTCGCTGGGCTGAGAGTCTCCGTGGTTATAAAATGCAGCAGACAAGAGCCCTGCTGAAATGGTGGTTGCATGTTGGGCTGTGACCCACACGGTCACCAGTTCTAAACCACCAGCCGCTCCTCTCAGGAGCAAGATGGCTTTTCTACCCCAATAAAAGTTACAGTCATGGGAACCCACAGGGACAGTTCTATCCTGTCCTAGAGAGTCACCATTAATTGGCTTCAATGATATGGCACTGAGCTTGAGAGTCTAATCCTCCATGATGAAAATGTCGTCCTCCTTGGGCCTGTGGCCTGCAGTGAATATGAGTGGATGTTGGGGGAAAGCTAGCTTGGTCGTTGCTGTGTCAGAGTCACTGACAGTTGGAATCTATTTGATGGCCCCTAGTGACAAATACTGGCTCCTTTTCTTACCCCTATTCTTACGACTCTTCAGCAGTGTCTCAAAACAAGCCTGAGAGGATTTGATAATGAGATAATATCATTTTCAGAGCCTTATCACAAAAGAAAATAGCATTGGTCAGCATTCCCATGCCCCATACCAGATAAAAACACCTAAGGGGCCTAAGACAGAGCCACTAAAGGAAAGTAAATGCATATGCACATACATATCTATCACCGTCAATCCACCTACCAACCCACCCACCATCAATCCACCCACCTACAGATAGTCCTATCAGCCACACTGACAACTCCTATTCGGATAGCAAGTCCTGGTGCCAGAGTGGTTAAAGCTATCAACTACCAGCCAAACTGCTGGCAGTCGGTTTAAGTCTACCAGCTATTCCGCAGGAGAAAGGAAAAGCAGCCTCCTTCTGTAGAGATTTGTGGCCTTGGGAACTCTATCAGGCAATTCTTCTTAATCCTGTAGGGTCACTAAGAGTCAGAATTGATTAGAAAACTTTCGGTGTTTGGGGGATTCTGATATCCATCCTGGACTGTTAACTGTGAATCCCATTCTATGATCATCAATTTTGATGACCCTGCTTTTGCCAGTAGTTCTTCCTGCAAGTCACTCGGGAGAAAACTGCCACAGAGAGCACACACCCTGTGAAGATATTTCTTATCAGTTCAGCCAGAGGGAGAGATGCTCAGGGATATCACTTGGGGGGACGGAGGGGGGGCACAGATACTTCGGATGACACTGTCAAAGTAGGTGGCACCCAGAGGCTGTCTATATGTTTCTTGTGCAGCACGTCAACAGAACTGTATTATACTTGAACAAAACGGTCCCTGTACTTAATCCTAACAACAGAACGTTTTCTAATCTAGTTCACACACTATCAGCGTGCCTACAAGGCCAAGATCCCAGGCTGGTTTACTTCCTGAACCTTTTTGCCTGCCCCAGCCGGAGCTGTCCTTGTTAACCACTTCCATTGAGGCTCAGGATCACATGGCTCCCCTGCACCTGCTGCAAGCACCCTCTCGTTTTCCTCGCTGCTAGGGTTTTGCAGTCACTGATTTTGACAAAACATCTCATGTTCTCCGCTACGGTATTGTGGAAAATGGAATTGGTGAGCCTGCCTCAACAACTTTTTTTTTTTTTTTTTGAGAAAGCAGCAGCCATTAAAGGAAAAGCAGGGGGAGAAATCAGAAGCCGTTTCCTTGTCGTTACAAGTAATGTTGCCACTAGTAACTCATAATTCCACCTAGGAAAATGTTCACGAAGCCACGTCGTGGGTGGCAGAAGCAGAGCTTGGAGAGCTTGTGTATCCAGTCCCAGACCACCCAGGAAAGCAGCTCTCACCCTGAGGAGAGCGGGGCCACATACCTTTCTGTTGCTCACTTTCCCAGCGCACGTGACAGTGGTGCTGTGCTCTAGTGAGTATGCTGCATTGAGTGTGCTTGGGAAGGGGAGGGCGGGGATAGTTTGCAATACTGAAACGCTGACCCAAATGGGACAGAGCGACAAGACGTGATGGCAGGCTGCTGGGCGAAGGGCACCAGCCGACTTGCCTGGTGCGGGGCGGCCAGAGTGCAGGACAGTGAGGTGCACCTGTGTTCACAGAAAAAGGGCAATATGTAAGCAACTTACGACTGTCTTGGCACACAACATTCTATGGCTAAAGCGGGTGATAACTCTTGCTCAGGAGTCTGGGTGCCCCGTACGGAATGAGATCTGCGGAGGAGAGGAGAGTTACCACTGGGGACACCAGGCTGAGGGACACCTGGTGGGAGATGTTGGTGAAAGGAATAAGTGGACAAGGCCTGGGCAACCAGAGGCCGGAGATGCAGTCTGATGCTTCTTACACTCTTCCTCTTCCCAAGTCAATGCACAGGTACCACACACCCCCAGTGGCTTTCTGAGCTGTCCCTCGACATCCGTGGAGTTGAGCGACTCCAGGGTGAGGAGTAACACTAGAAGGTGCTTTCTTATCACTTGCTGACGCAAACACACCATGTGAAAAGGTGCCTGAAAGTCAACCCACTTCGGCTCAGTGCGGTGGGCCGTCACTGCTGCTGGCTTCTTCCCTGGAAATAGCCCCTGGTCTCGGCCCCTGGCAACCCCTTGCACAGTGGAACAAAACACTACCTTGTCCTGCACCACCCCCACATTGGGACTAGGCACCAGCCCACCCTGACTGCCAGGGCTTTCTGAAGTGGATCCCCCACTGGGCCTCTCTTCCTTATCCATCTGAGTCTCCAAGCTGTTCTGCTGAAATGTATTAAAAATCCTCTTGTTGTTAGGGACCCACGACGGGTTCCCACTCACAGTGACCCTGGGTACAGCAAGAGGAAAGCCTGCCGGCCCTGTGCCGTGCCAATCATTGTTAAGCTGGAGCCCGTCGGGTCGCTCCACTGACAGAGTAGTGGTGGCTGGAGGATGAGGTGCACTGACTAAGAATCAAACGGGGCCTTCTTCAGTTTAGAAGGTAAGAATTCAAGCTCTGAACAAGCAACCTCCGTGTGTGTGTGTGTGTGTGTGTGTCTCCCTGCTATCAAGTTGAATGTGACTCACGGTGACCCAAGATGCAACTCATGGTGACCCAAGAAGACAGAGCAGACCTGCTCCTCAGGGTCCCTAAGGTGGAAAGTGGAGAACATCTGACCCTGGGCCCTATCAGGCCAGAGAAGTCATCAATACCCACCAGCATCACATACCTCCCCAAGGAAAAGCGTTCCAGCTTTCACTTTAGGGGTGAGTTGGTTGGCTGTTTGAGCAGGATGACCCAAGGAGGACACTAGAAATATCCAAAGGGTCCTTGGAAGAAGAAAAAGAAAAATACCCAACTCCTTTAAACAGAGGCAGAGTGCTACAGCTTTTTCCTACCGGGCAGTTGGTGGGTTTGAACTGCCAACCTCTGGGATGACAGCTAAGTATGTTAAGCATGGCACCACCAGCCCTCCTGTCGGTTACCCACACAGAGGTGTACACACTTTGACTTGTCCAGGTAAAGGGCCCCTGCTTCGGGGCCAAAGCATGTTGATTTGAGTCAAGAAACTTCTTTGGAATTATATTCCTCTTAGAACCTGGCTGTTCAGAAAAGTCCTGGCCAGGTTGCACCAAACAGCCTTGAAAGGAAACGTGGGGGCGGGGGTGGGGGGATAGATAGGAGGGTGGAGGGAGGGACCCAAGTAGAGAAAGGGAGAGAGAAGGAAGGAGGAAAAGAGAAAGCAGAAACAAAAACAGGAACACGAAGACATCGTACCAGAACCAGCCAAATAACCACCTTTAAGCAGGACAGAGGTTTTCGACTGGGGATGCAGAAAGGGTCTGTGATTTCTTCTGGCATCTGAGCTGTAGGAGATTTGGAAAGGGGGAGGAGGGGTGAAGGGCCCTGTGTTTCTTGGCTTGCAAAGGAGAATTGGAGCGCTCTCTACAGCAGACGCCCTGGCAGAAGGATCCAAGAGCGGGTAGGCAAAACCTTCCCGTCTTCTGCAGTGGCTCTGTGCCCCGGTTCCTACGCAGATTGAGGGCAACCACTGCTGCGGACACAGCTGGGGCCTCTCAGAGGAAGAAGTTTTTATTTGAACTATCTGTGCCGCTTCTTCTAATGTTTTATAGATGCGCTTTTTTATTTTTTATTGTCTGATACAAGCCATTCACACTTCTGTTCAGATATTTCACCTGGGTAGACCCAGTTTCATTTAATAAAACATATCTTTCATTTCCTCGGCCAAAAATATCATGCGATCAGACAGACTTCATTAAAAAGTAACAAGGGGGTCTGGTTTTACACGGACATAATGATTAGTTCTGTCACTGGGTGTCAGTGAGCAGGGCGATTGATTTTTATGTGATTTCTTTTTCTTTCCCTTTAGTCTTTTCTTTAAGCCCCAAAGTGGGCTCATTTTTTTTTTTTTTGGTCTTCTTTTTCTATTTAATCTTCAGACACTTTACAAATGGTGTTTAGTCCGTGCGCTGTTTTCTCTGCTCCCTCCTGGGGAAATGTGAGGCACATTCTTGCAGAATAGAGTTCCCTCATGAGAAGGTGCAAGCAACCCAACGAGTGGGGGGACGTCAAAACAAATGAGTAAGCCCTGTGGCTACAGTGTCACCATGCCCATCTGGAACATTCTTAGCCCACTCCCCAGTCCCTGAGACAGCTATTTCTGTGCATCATACGCCAATTTCCCAAGGAAGAGCCAGTGTTCTGTGCACACTGGGTCTAAGCATATGAGTTTATTTTCCCCTTGACCTTTTGATTTCGGTCATTGAATCCTATCTTGGGATTCGACGGCAGTGAATTATACGATACCCACTGCCATCGAGTCTATTCTGGCTCAGACCACCCCCGTGTAGGGTTTCTGAGATGGTAAATCTCTTTTTTGGGTGGGGGGAGTGGGAGGCCCAGCCTTGCTCCTGGAGAACCGCTGCTGGATTTGAACCGCCAAGCCAGTGGGCCACAGTCCCGCACTCAACCACTATGCCACCGGGGCTCAGCTGAGACAGTTAATCTCGACAGCAGTAGATAACCTCGTCCTTTTCCCATGGAGAGGGTGGTTTCAACAGCTGGCCTTGTGATGAGCAGTCCTACCCCCAACCCACAGGGCCACTCTGGGTCCTCGAGTTAAACTTTCCATGGGTGCCAGGGAGTCCATTCTGACTCACAATCGCCAATAGGACAGTCTCGAACTGCTCCAGTGAGTTCCCAAAACAATGGCTCTTTATGGGAGCAGCAAGCCACATCCTTGTGCCAAGGAGAAGCTCGTGAGTGCCAACGGCTGACTGTTAGCTAGTAGTAGCTCAACAGGGAACCCCAACCCTACCACACTTCCCACCTTTTATGAACTATCAAAGTATATCATCCACCTGAGAGTCACATTGCAGGCGGGAGGGGGGGCTTCAAAAATAGGATAATTTTGAGAATTTCCAGACCCTCCGCAGAAGCCAACCAAACCATTGAATGAGGCAAAGTCCACTGGACAGCCCCTTACATTAAAAGGATCGTGCAGGTCCGATGTGCAGCCTGTGGTGGACTGAAGCATTTAGGTCATCCCTGCCTGTGTGCTCTGAGAAATACAAAGGATTGTGGGTCACAATTAGCTCAAGGGAGGCTGTACAGGGTGGTCTTGGGGGCAGGGAGATCAGAGGGAGACTCCTATCCTGTTTCTCATACATGGCACAGCCAGAATGGGGCCCAGTCACAGAGAAGAGACAACTTTCTCCTTCGGTCTTCAGCACTCATGCACACCTGGACCCTCCCTCCCCCAGTTCCAGAGTGAACGTCAATGGAATCCCCCCAGACGGAATGTTTGGCTGCAAAGTACAAAGATTCAATCAGAAATAAACCATGCATCTCCTCACAGGCCACTGCACAGGCATTAATAACAGGGACCCGCAATGACCAGTGACCCAGGCTGGAACAGAACCAGTCACCTTGTGGTTAAAGCCAGCAGTATTCTAGTACCAGTCTATGAAGCCATCGTTTCCTCTGCCCTTTCCCTTAACCTGATCTAATTTGCACGTTGTAACAGAGAACCGCTGTCAGAGAACATCAGGTAAACTTAATTTCATATGTCGGGGCAGACACACATGTGGGCTGGTGCCAACAGATAACGTACGAGCAGGTGGCCTTGGATTGGACAAATTTAGCACCTTCGCTAACTCTTGGAATCCCTAATCATATATTCTTCGTGTATTGGTTGAGTGGAAATTCCCCAAGCACTGGGGGAGGAGCAGAGTGAAAGCACTCTGCTGTTTGTGAACTTTTCCTTTCCTTCCAGGCTTCATTCTGGCACATTAGGTGAAACAAAGGTGATGCCAGGGACCAGGGCTTTCTCCTAGATGTGGTATGAGAGGACAATGTCTTTTTTAAAAGGTCATTAGTGAGGATAGAGTTTTCTTTGCATGGTGCAGAATAACAGCCCGAGGAAAATTATTTGTGTGTGTATGATTTGGGGGTGGATGGTTGTGGGTTTTGTAATGGCTGTTTGTGATTTAATTTCTAGGCTGCCACAGTAAGTGGGATTTGGGCTGCCTGAAAGTCGGCCTCTGAGGGTAGGACCTTGACCATTCTGCTCTCAGTTGTATCCTTAACTCAGATAACAGTGAAATTTCTTCATAAGTATGTTAGATGTATGTATGTATGTATAGATGAATCAGAGAGAAAAATGGATGGATGAATGGATGTTTGCATGAATGGATGGGTGGGTAGGTGGATGGATGGATGGATGGATGGATGGATGGATGGTTGGATAAATGAAAGAAAAGATGAATGGTCGGATGGAGGGTGGGATAGAAGATGGACTAGAAGGAGAAAGGGGTGGATGGGCAGATGAATAAATGAATGGATGGATGTATTTATGTGAGCATGAGAGAGAGTGAGAGAAACAAGTCAGTCTTCTGATTTTTATTTTTCTTTCTTTCCTTCTTTCTCTTTTTGGTACTCCTATAACCCAGTATTCCCAATTCCTAGTTTTCACAAGAAACACTTGGGGGGATGGGGAATTTAAAATCCTAATGGTACTGGCATCCCCATCTGCAGAAAATCTGGGTCCATTGGTCCAGAGTGGGGGACCATGGATTGCCATTACGATAAGCTATGCATATTATCCAGTGACCTGGGTTTCAGAGGCATGGATAACTTTTGCCAAGGAGCAGGTGGTCCACCCATTCACAGGGATGTTCCACTCCCTTTGCAGTGCGGGATGACATTGAGTGCCACTGCCATGGCGAGAGGCCAAAGGTCAAGTGCAGCAGGGTAAGTCATCTCAATTCTAAAACGGCCCGGGAGCTGTGAACTGTACATGCATCCAACTTTCAATCAGAGAGATCTTTTCACGTAAATAATCTGTCTCTGAACATTCAAATGTTGTGAACGATTAAATTGGGGGGGTTGGGAATGTGAATTCAGTAAATGGGTACCAAGAGCAGCTCCTTGTTCCCCTGAACAATTCACACACATTTCATTTTAACCCATTGATTGCAATCCCCACGCTGCCCCACCCCCTCGCTCACTACTTCCTCCCTGCTTCTTCCTTCTGTTTTCCATTGCTGCAAAATCGTAGAAAGCTTTGTTAAACAAAGACATCAAAATGTGAAGCTGCTGTTTCTTCCTTTTAAAGACTACTTCGATTGTGCACATCTGTCCTTGGGTCAACGTGGTCACTTAATCTCAGGTGGCTCTCTATGAGATGGAGTCTAGACCTTATATTGCTGTGTCTCTCCCCCCCCGCCCCCCGCCACCCCGCTCGGGCAGAGGGGCACGTGGAAGGATGGCGCGGGGCGGGACCCTGCAGTGTGTCGTTCTGCTGTGCACTGGGTCACTATAGATGAGACACAGCGACAACGACAATGGCACAACAGAACTGTCTGGTTCGGCTGGAAAATAAGCCCTGGGGCGAATTCATTTCCAGACCTGAAGAGGATAAGGGCCAGCCTCAGAGGATCTTCCACTCGCCGTGCAACCGAACAATTTTGAATCTCAATAAATTTGATGAGTACTTTTGGCCCCAACAGTACAGGTGAAAACACCTGGCCAATAACATGCTGGCACCTCACACATGCCTTTTTACAGAGCAGCTTTTAAGGCAGGTAGGTGAAACTGTATAACAAAATATGAGATAGGATAAAGGAGAGGAGCCCTGGTGGCACAGTGGTTACATGTTGAGCTACTTACAGCAAGGGCAGCAGTTCAAAACCACCTGCCACTCCCGAGGAGACAAAGGAGGCTTTCTACTCCGGTAAAGCATCAGTCTTGGAAACCCACAGGGCAGTTCTGCCCTATTCTACAGGGCCGCAGAGTTGGCATTGACCGGATGGCAGTGAGTTTGGTCCTTAGTTTGGTCACATCATAGCAAAGTATTTATCTTTATTAACATTTTCCTTACAAGGTGCAGGTTGAAATCTTTGTGTCGTGATGTTTGTTTTTTAATGACAAGCAATCAGAGAAGCCGACAACTATCCAGGCTGCCGCTCAGAGCAATCATTCAGAGGGCCACACACGGTACACTGAGCATAAGCCCCAGTGATCCTTGCGTTCCTCTGTCTAATTAGCCGTGACAAGGATGGTGGTTTGGAAACCTTGAGCACGCGGGCCACATGCCTTTAGTTTAGGAATGGAACTTTAACTGCTGGGTGGACCTTCACCATTTCTTTGGGAAGTTAGAAGATTCTCAGTGCAGTTGGTCAATAACCACACACCCCAGCTGGGCTGTCACATCCTGCTTGACTTGCTATCTCCCTTGGGACATAGTGCTTGGTGCTTGCCGGTTTTCGACCCCCGTCAATGGGTGCCCTCTGGAACTCACAGGGACGTTATCCCCTGTCTTGCTGGGCTGCTATGAGCCGGCATCGACTTGACAGCAGTGAGGTTTTTGTTTCTTACCCTTCCACGTATAGACACGCCCATGCCGCCCAATGTCATTCACCCCCACTGAGCTGAGGTGGCATTGTGTGTGCTCATTTCAAGGACTGCTCTAAGGAAGAAGGCCAAGGCAGTCTTCTTCCCCCAAAGACTGACATCCCAGAAGTCTTAGGGGGCAGTTCTACTTGGCCTTATGAGTCAGAATCGACACCAAGACCCTGAGGTGAGTGGGCTTGGAGAAGAGAAGGGGACAGCACATGGTGGCACTGCCATTGGGCTGCTTCTGGCTCATGAAAACCCTCCAGGACAGAGTAGAAACGGCCTCTGTGGGTTTGGAAGGGTGTAACTCTTTGCGGGAGTAGAAAGCTTTATCGGTCTCCTGCAGAGGTGGTGGGTTTGAACTGCTGATCTTGTGGCTAGCAGCCCAGTGCATAACCCAGTGTGTCACTCGTTATGCACCTCTTGGCCCTGAATCTTTCAGAAGAAAGCATTGCTTTCTTCCCTTCATAGCTCCTCCCCATCAAAGCAGGGAGAGAGAGAGAGAGAGAGAGAGAGAGACCACTTTGCTAGAGACTGCTGTTACAAGCGCCTCCCCTGTGTTTGGTATATTTAATCTTCACACAGGCCCATAATGCAGGAACCAGCTGTTCTCCACTCAGTGGATCAGCAAGCTGAGATCCCTGCAGGCCATGGCTCCTCCAAAGTCCCCTAGCTAGAACGTGAGACTAGCCAGTCTCCAAGCCTTGTCTCCCTCTCTGGCCCGCACTGGGCCTGAGAAGCTTCTCTCCAAGAAACCTCAGAGGCTTACTCAGTTAGCAGTGAGGTTTTCTAAGGGTCTGAGGCTGCCAACTCAGAGTTCACTTCACACTCAGCTAGCAGGACGCAGAAGGATGTGGTGCACACCAGGCCAGGAAAGTTCACAGAAAAACTAGTGCCCACCTGGCCAGTGCACCTCAGACATAGCTGCTGCTCGAAGGCATCTCTCGTGCTGCCAGGAGATTGACTGTGCTTCAGAGATGCTTCCGGGAGGACTACCTAGGGAGGGAGGCCTGCTTTGAAGAACCAGCCAAGAAAATTGGACATCCTCTCAGAGAAGGGTCACCAGGAAGAAAACATACAACCTCCCTCTAGTTCTTCACTGCTTCCTCCCCTTTGCCTTATCATGACTCCAGTTCTATGTTACAAATCTGGCTAGATCAGAACACGTGCACTGTTACAGAGAAGAGTTCTTGAGCGCAATGATTGACATACAACCCCCAGGAGGGCAAACAACAAAAACATGGGTGAAGGGAGACAGTGGACAGTGCAAAATATGAAAATAAATATAATTGATAAATTATCCATAAGGGTAGGAGGAGGATAAGGCATGGAGAGGAGAAGAGGAGTTGATATCAAGAGCTCAAGCAGAAAGAAAATATTTTGGAAATGATGATGGCAACATATGTTCAAGTGTGCTTGATAGAATTGATATATGAATTTTTATAAGAACTGTAACCCCCCCCCCAATAATATCATTTATTGGAAGGAAAAAAAACAAGGAGACCCTTATGGACTAAAACCAGTCTGACCTGAAGTCAATTATGAAAGTGGTATGGAACTAGGCATTATTTTATTGTCATACCTGGAGCACACCCCTTCTTTTCCATACTGCACTCTCTAGAAAGAAGTCACCATGTGCGGCCTTCACTTCAGGATGGGGAAGCTATGTACCACCCACTTGAGGAGAGAGCATTTACATAAGTCATTTGAAATTCAGCTCAGAGGATTTGGGTCTTCTCCCTTATTTATTAATTCATCCACCCATTCAACCACTATCTACTCACTTTTTTATCCATTTACCTACTCACCCACTTACCCATCCATCCATCCATTTACCCATCCATCTATCCATCCCCTCACATCTACCTATCCATCCATCTATTCATCTACCTACCCATCTATCAACTACTCACCCACTTACATTCCCATTCATCCCCCCCCCATGCCCATCCACCCCCTCATCCATATAACTACTTTCCCACCCTAGCACCCATCCAGTGACCTCAGGGTCACTCTGATGATGACTAAGAACAACAACATGGGTAGACAACTCTCTCCAATGCCTATGCCCTGGGGATGACAATCCTTTGGCTCAGCCAGGACTCTCCAGACTGATTAGCCACAGGAGGAAGGGAGTCTAGAAGGGGAGTAGAAGAGCGGCATGTCTGCTCAGACTGGATGTAACCAGAGTCGCAAAGGCAGCTGGTTCTCCAGTCTTTCTCTGCTCAGCTCTTCCACCCCCACATGCACCATTCATCCCTTTCTGTTTATCTATTTGCTCAAGGACCCAGACTCCGGTCAAAAGACTCATTTCCTGGCATGTATTCAACACCAGTGTGCATAAGACAAGCCAGGTACTTGCCCATGGCAGCAGCTGAGTGCTGTCTGAATCAAACTAAAATAAAATCTGCAAGCAGGGCAGGATCAGGGAGACTGAGGAAGGAGCAGATACCTTGACTGGTCTAAAAGATGGCTCAAACCAGGTCCCAGATGCAACTGTGGGCTTCAGGAAGGGGATCCCATCTCTGAGCATGGGGTGCAGTGGTAGACTATGGCTTTTGTTTCCTTTAAATACACTTTAAACCTTTTTGCTAAATTTTGAGAATAGTTCTAGATTAACAGGGGAAAAAATGAGGTGACAGTGCAGAACATTCCTCTATCTCCTACATCCGCTTCCTCCCATTAGGGACAGCTGATATTTCTGAGGCACCTTTGGCCCCATGAGTGGGTCAATATTAACACAGGATTTCAACTCAGGTCCTTCTTTGGACTTGCTCCCGGAGATTTCCCACATGTCCTTGTTCAGTCCAAGGACACTACAGCATCACTGCCTCGACCGTGACTCTCTCAGACCCCCTTGTCATAGAAGGTCTTGGCAGTGTAACGGCATCCCAGGGAGGTATCTGATAGGATGCTCCATGACTGGGATGGGCAGGAGGCTGTTCTTGAGTTTGAACTTGGGGGAGGTGTTTGGGAAAGGAAGCTGTTCACACGAGCGCTCACTGTTGAGGTGGACCTTCAGTTCCTGGCAGAGGAGGTGTCTGTTGGATTTCTCTCTGTCCAGTCCCTCCTCTCCCTTCCCATAATGTATTCTCTGGCAGGAAGTTACTAAGTGCAGCCCACATTGAAGGATGAGAGAGCTATGTCCCATTCACTTGAGGATGGAGAATTTAGGCAAGTTACTTGGAATTCCACTCAGAGGATTTGTCTCTGCTGTATCCATCCATCAACCCATCAACCCACCTACCCACCATCCATTCATCCATCCATTCACCATCCAGATATCCCTTCAAACCAACCCATTCATTCATGATTTAACACATATATCCACCCATACTCAATGATCTGTCCATCCACCATCTAGCTACCCACTCACATGTATACCCACCTACACATCCATCCATCCACTCATATCCATCCATTTTCTCAGCCATCCATCCACTCTCCCATTCATCCATTCACCCATTCATCCACTCATCTATTCAAATCTTCATACCAAGAGGGACTTGGGAATATTTATTTCTAATTTGAGTAAAAATCTAATCTCCCCCATCCCCCCACCACTGTCTTCCGTGTCTTTTGGGCATACCCGTACTGTTTTTGCCTATTTGAGTGCTTTGTGTTGGTTTGTTTTATTTTCGTGCACTTTTCTTTCTGGTACTACAAGATGCCAGACAAAGATGTCAAAGAGCAACGTCGAGGGCTGAGTGTGATGGTTGCTTGATGGCACTGCTTCTAGACCTTCTCAGCCAACCGAGCGAGGAGACATCACAGGATAGCTTATCCTACAAAAACTTCTTGGATTTCAAGGTATGATTCTGTAGTACAGGTGGGTCTCTTTGGATGGACAGAGCTCTCTCAAAGTAATGGCCACC
>PVJH01034669.1:0-20380 GCA_004026705.1 Nesogale talazaci
GTTTACGTGTTTATTTTTCTTTCACGAAAGTCTCTGTGCTTCCAGAGGCTTTCGGCTAGGCATTGTATCATAATTGTATTTCTGTTCTTCCCACTTAGAGCAGAAGTTGCTAAAAGGGAGCGGATTTCCTCGCCAGTGGTGTTTAGTGAACATCCCCTGTTGATTTTCACAGCAGCAGCAGCAGACCCTTGGTGATGAGGCATTGTAAAAGTGTTCAAAACCAGACAGATCTTGTGTCTCTTAGAGTTTGTACTATGTCCTACTTAACAGAGATGTAAAAAGGAGATACAGGCAATAATGAATGAGCATATTTAAAAGCTCATTTACATACCTACTATTACTATATTTATTGCATACTTATATATGCTTCATATTGTACTTATAAACTTGTTTAAATTTAATTTTTTATGAACTTTTTGAAGACCCTCACCTCTTTACATATGTAGTAAATATATAGCATATGTATAGTTAAGCTGATAAAATTGTCAAGAGGTAAATAGAATTAGGAAAGAGACTTCCTTGTGAACTAATATAGTATGCATGATCAGAAACAAAAAAAACCCATGAATGTTAGGGCCATGAGATTAGATCGAAATGTTCTTTCTTGCTGTATCTGAAAAATAGCGGTTTAGGAAGAATTATATTAAAGCCTCAGTAAGACATTGTTCTCATGAAAATGAGACATAAGTTGACTTTTTAAGAATTTCGCAGGCACAGTTGAAGACAGCTCCCTATAAGCAAATGGCTTTACACACTTGGTACTAGAGCGGTAATGCGTGTGGCACACTGGGGAGTGTGAAGTCCCAATTTGTGAGAGTTCTGTGTGAGACAAGAAGACTAAGAGAAATTAGAATGAAACCGGCAATTCTAAAGTTTATGTAAAATAACCCAAAACTCACTTTCAAAAATCATTGTTCTGTTGCGCTGGCTTATGAACACCAGAGGACTTCAAAAGGGTAATGGGAAATGGGATTAAAAGATGATGTTCTTCCTCAGATTCTCTGGAACCCCATTGTATTTCACCACAGAGATTTTTTCCATTGTATTCTCTGTCATAACACACAACCCAGGTCACACATAACAACTAAGTTTGTACTGCTGTCTTGACCTGCCCTAGGGTTGCTTTTGGCAGACAGACCAGGTGTCCTTTCTCTCCTGTATCCCATAAGGCGGTGTGTTGGCTGTGTGCTTCAATAAGACATTGTGTGTCCAGAGTACACTCTTGGTGTAGATGTTATTGGAAGTGTCTGTTTAGGCCTTGGCGTGCTGTGGCCCGTCGTCGTGGACTCAAACAAAGGTGTGGCCTGGGCAGGACCATCTTGCACTAAATTACTGGTTCTCTAGAAGCAAGCAGTGCAGGTGGCGACTCTTCCGTCAGAAGAAAACTTGCTGGTTGATGTGAGAGGTCACGAGGACCTAAAGGCCCACACCGACCCGCTCTAGCTGTAGAGGAAGGTCACCGCTGTGGGGCTGAGGGGCAGCACTGAGTCATAGGCTACTCGATGTGCACGGTGGCGGTGGAGCCCTTGCCCTCCGGGTCAACGGTCCCGGGAGCAGTGGAGCCGAGGTCCAGAGTGCAAGTCCTAGCGGTCCTGTCCTCCCTCCGGGGCAGGCTTCCATTCCCAGGACAGTTGTACCCACACCTGGGCCTCTGGGGCAGGAGGAGCATCCTGGCTTGAATCTCCTTCCCACGAGGGCAAGAAGTGATTGCTGGCCTAGCCAGTCTTTGGGAGTGCAACTTAGGCCGGAGTGCTCTGGTACTTCCGCAGCCCTTCAGAAATTGACCCCGGGAAGCAGTACTTATTTGAAGCATTGATCATTTTTTTTCCCCCTTCCCCAGACAACGCTACAAACGGATGAAGTTAAAAACGTGCCTTGTGGAACAAGGTAAGCTTTCTCTTGCTTGCCAACCATGCTTTCATTCACATGGAGCTTCCGAGGGGGTGTTTATTTTTATTAAGCTGTGCCCCCCTTTTGGTCCTTCAAACTGACATGGCCATAATCCAGGCCGATGGCTGTTCTGAGCACTCTTGGACACGAGTGCTGTCAGAACCAAGCTTATCTGTGTATGGGAGCTTCCCGTAATCAGGGGCCTCGATGGAGATGTCAAAACCCAGAAAGGGTTTATGGCCTGCAGATCTGATAGCACATATCAACACTGCCACGCCTGCTTTATGAATTTCCCAAGCTTAGTTCCCTCACTTGTCAAATCAAATATGAAGACCTACTGGGCAGAGTTTTAGTAAAGATTACAGATTTAGGGCACCGGGCCCACAGTAGGCACTCAGTAGAAGAGTTTCAAATTAAACCCGCCTACCTGTAGTGTAGGTTATGCATTGGGCTGCCAGGCACAAGGTCAGCAGTTGTGTCCCAGAAACCCGCTCTGTCTGCAGGTCCCCGTGAGTCAGCGTCCACTCCGTGACAGGGAGCTCTCTTTGGTTTTGCTTTTGGGAATGTCCTACAGTCGTGTCTGGTTCAGTAATCTGAAGCCTAAGAATTTTCAGGTGGTGCTGATGCTGGTGGGCCAAGCACCTCACTTTGGGAATCGCTGCTCTCTAACGAGCTACAGAGAAAGTAAGGCAAGTCAGGCCCGAGTTGTTCTAGAATATAATCAGCACATTAAATTGTATCCAAGGGAACACGTAAATTCCAACGAGGGTTTTTGCTTTTTTTTTTTGTAATCACCTAAATAACATAGTACCTTGACATCTGTGGAGAGAGAGACAGGCTTTTTTAAAAGGACAAGCTTCCTCATGGTTTTAGATTAAGCTATTGCATTACTAAGTTCTCCCTAGGTCCATCTGTAACTCTTGTGTGGGTTCCATTACAGATGAATTAAAATGGGCAGCTGGTGGGCCTTGGGCCGATGATTATTTTCATGTTCATGCCTTTTCTAAGTTTGCCAGATTTTCTTCAGTTAGCAGGTGTTGCCATCTATTATTAGAAGGAAGAAATGCTGTATAGTGTCAGGAAGACTTAGTTATTTCTGTGGAGTTGAAAATCTCTAACATGTCTTAAATTGAGGTCCACATGCCCCTCGGGGTAGGGGCTAGTAAGCCAGGCGGTATTGACAACGAAAGGACTGCGCTGAGTGGATTCTAACTCAGAGCGGTACTGAGAGGGTTTCTAAGGCTGTCGCTCTTCACGGGGGCAGACAGCCTCGTCTTCCTCCTTGGAGCACTTGGTGGAGTTGAACTGCTGGCTTTGCATGCACCAACCCAATGAGGAAGTAAGTGCCCAGGGAACCCCACGCAAGAGCAGGCCTTCTGTTGTGCCAGTGTTAATTGAAGGTGTGGAGGGTAAATTCTCTTTTTCGTATTAGGATAAAAACCGAGGAGAAGTAGATTAAAAATCCTGGTGAATTGCTAAAATAAGCAGGGAACATCCAAATAAATTGTGCCAGGTCTCCCTACCCTTTTGGGACCTTTTCACTTTGTCCGGTTCTTGGTGAGGAAGTGCACTGCCTGTGCTGGCAACGTTAGTTACGGAGGCCAAAGCACCAAGGAGCTTGAGGTTACAGGGTTTGGTCTAAGGTGAGCTGGTTTGATCCCAGCTGGGCCAGAGGTGGGTCTTTGCTGTTGAGAGGCGCCAGATGAGTGTGTGTCCAAACCGAATAGGGGGTGCCTTCGTGGGAGCGTCATTTAAATCGGGTCATAGTAAATGTCTACAGAATTTTCTTATAAATTTCTATCATGGCGTTGGCTCATATCTGACACAGTATGTCTTCCATGTCTTTGTTTTCAGTGGTGGAGTCATGATCTATATTGACCGCATAGAAGTGGTGAATATGTTGGCACCTCATGCAGGTACGGTATGCATCTGTTACTATTTTTTTTTTTTTAAAAGTTAGCCTCTCAATGCTTCTGGTTTGAGACATTCCGTGAGGCCTAGGAACACATTATTAAAATCTCTTGGCATCAATGGTGTTTGATAAATGTGGAAAAATTAATTCATGGAGCAATCTGGACAGGCACCAGACGGATGGGTAGTTCTTCCCTGAGCAGAGTGGCTCCCAAGAACAAGAAGATCGCTGCTTATTTCTGGAATCAGAAAATAGCACATTACCCAGTCAGGATTAGCTATTGCTCCCTTGTGTCATACAGATTTATAGCTGTATCAGTGTCGTGGGACCACATTGATTTTGTGACTAGAGAAATCTTTCAAGTTGCTATTTATTCTAACTCAGAAAGCAATCGGAAAACCCTGAGGGAAGGCAAAGCATTTTCTGGCTAGAAGACAGAGGTGGAGTGGGCACAGTTCCACGGAAAAACTTCATGAGACGTTTTAGAGGAGCTCTGAAGAGCACTCTGCCAGTTTACCTTCGTTCCTGTTAAACCCAGCTGTCCAAAGAGGAGAGGGGTTAGTCCCTCCGCCGCCGAGCCATTCATTCTTTTACTTGGGAAGACGTCACGATGTGTCATCGCCCCCTCCGTGCCATGGAACAAAGCGCTGCTCGGTTCTTGCTGGCCTCAGGGTGTTCGGTTTGAGCCTGTTGCTGCGCGGCCACTATGGCACGATGATCTGGGCCTGGAAAAGATAGCTTGGGATCCGCCTGCATGTTCAGTGTAACATCATGAGTAGAGGCAAAAGGAGCGAAAAGATTTCGATGCAGAGGGGAAGCTTTCTTGCTGTTGAGTGAGTTTGGGTTCATATTTATGTTTTTCCTTTAGCTTTCTTCATCTCCCGTGCCTGGTGTTAGATGCAAGTGGTAGTGCAGTCCTAATGTCATCCAAACTCGTTCCCCTGCAAGGGGAGGGTAATGACCAGGAACAGCTCCAAACCAGATCCCTGTGAGAGAGAGAGAGGGTGGGGAGAGATCCAGCAGTAATTCTGCTCTCCAGCCTGTTTGCCATTCTGACACTAGGCATTCCTCCACTGCCCCTCGCCCCTCTCTCGTTCTCTCCTGTATTTGGGGACGCTCAGATCGTACCTGAAAATGAAGTGGTTTATTAAGAAACAAGGTACAAGTCAGGAATCAAGCTCTGGAAGCATGGGCAGGACGGCTCGGTTTCAGTCCTCTGCCCCAGGGAGAGGCTCCTTTTAGCCTAGCCCGCTGTCTCCCTCAGCCCTCTGCTGGGTCCTTGTTGGGCTCTGGCCACGGCTCTCTGCCACCGGCTCATGGGCCTCTCACGATCACAGTTTGGCGGTTGGCCGGTGACACAGCTCTCCTGCCTTCCCCTCTTTCTCGTCCTGCTTCTTTCCGATGCTTCTCTTTTTGTTTTTTTCTATTTTTCCTTTCTACCTAACAGACCTCTGTGGGCTTGGTTGTGTCAACTTCAAAGTGTCACGTGGGTTGCTCGCACTGATTAGCCCCCCTCTCTGTGAACCAGATAGGTCTGTGGCATAGCAGTTGGCTGGGCCGCAGCTCACCTTCGTTGCATAGTCTTGAGCAATCCTGGCCAGTTGGATGCCAATCATGGCAGGACCAGATAGAAGGTGTTTCATCTTTCCCAGGAAATGTTAGTCAGCCTGGACGAAAGGAACAATGCTCTGAGTAGAAAACTGGGGCAGAGGTAGCCAGCTCCACAGGGCTGGGTGGAAATCTCTCAAGCTGTCTTTCCAAAGAACCAAGGGGAAAGCTCCATGAAGGAGCTCCTTTCCTCGCTCTCGGTCACCACCACTCGAAGGAATTACAGAACAAAAACAAAGGGTAGGCCACTGCTGCTTCTCTGGCCAGAGAGCAGGAGGAAATGCTTAGATCATCACTCGGCTTGGAAGGTGGCCAAGCCTCTGAGTCACTGCACGCAATACCCTGCTTGGAGGGCCAGTAGAGCACGTCCTGGTGTCTGAAGGCAGAAAGCCGCGTGTGCCGGCAGGTAGAGCACAGGTTCAGGCCTGAAGGCCTCTGGTTCTCAGTGTCGGCACAGATGAAACAGTGACCTGTGGGGAGAATTCGGTGCGGGTGTATGGAAACCGGAAGGACACAAAGTCTGGTCCGTGATTAGCTTCTTTCCTCTTCTAGGCTGGTATTTTTTTTTTTTTTTTTTTTTTTACAGCCTGTAAAAACTGCCCTCATAGTTTATAAATCATCTTATTGGGGCCTCCTACAACTCTTATCACCATCCATGCGTCCCTTGTGTCACGCACATTTGTACATTTCTTGCCCTCAGCATTCTCAAAACATTTCCTTTCTACTCGAGCATTTGGTAGCACCTCATTTTTTTCTCCTCCCTCCCTCCCAAATCTACCCATTTAAATGCATCCATATTCATCCTGGTTTTTCACAGCCTAGATCCGAAACTGTGTTTTTAAAAACGAGTCATTTTATGAAGGGACTACAAAGGTTACGGACAAATTAAGTTGAAAAATCCTGGAATTTTTCTGCAGAGTTTTTGCAGACCCCCTCAGACATGCATAGCTCCACTCAACTCATTGCCATGGAATCCATTCCAGCTCAGAGTGACCGGCTAGCCAGACTAGTCCGGCCTTGTGGGGTTCTGAGACAAACTCTTGACAGGAGTACGAAGCCTAATTGTTCTCCTGAAGAGCGGCCGGTGGTTTCCAACTGCTGACTTGCAGCTCGCAGCCCAGTGCACAGGCCACCCACCAGGCTGACACATGTAACTCACACCCAAACCAAAAACACTGCTTACGAAAAGTCATCTTTTGCAACTGCTTTCCTGTTTTGTTCAGTACACTGCTGTTTGTTAGCTCCTGTCCTCTTTTTCTCACAGTCAGCCCTTGTACTCATTGCCTTCTCCCCTCCTGCCTCCCCTCTGTGTCTCAAGTCCTTCGCTCACTGCTGCCACCGGGCACACTGTTACAGTACACACCCAGGTGTGCCGCGGCCTCCCTGACGAGGCAGGGCTA
Source organism: Nesogale talazaci (assembly GCA_004026705.1). Taxonomy (NCBI): domain Eukaryota; kingdom Metazoa; phylum Chordata; class Mammalia; order Afrosoricida; family Tenrecidae; genus Nesogale; species Nesogale talazaci. Next base: position 6,811 of record PVJH01034669.1, read on the forward strand.
CTTGGCTTCCTGTGGGGATCAAAGCTTGTCCTCCGGCACTTGCAAAGGCAGTGGGGGTAAGGGGCGAGGTGTGGAAAAGGTGAGCACGAGAAGCACCATCGAGGTTTGTGAGCTGTGTTCTCAGTTTCGTTCTCTTGTCGCCACGTTCCCTCGTGCACGTCATTTCCCTCTGAACCGCTACCCTGGCTTTGTTAAAGTAACCGCCTCAGTCTGCATCTAACAGAGCCGGGTGGTGTCTTCCCTGCAGTGTTTGATATCGTGAGGAACTACACTGCAGATTACGACAAGACTTTGATTTTTAATAAAATCCACCATGAGCTGAACCAGTTTTGCAGCGCCCACACACTTCAAGAAGTTTACATCGAATTGTTTGGTAAGTGGAAAAATCTTGTTCAACTTTTAAATGGATACTATCATTATGTCAGTAAACCTTCCGTCATCTGACCATATTTTCTGACTTCATACTAGAGCACCTGTCTGTAAAAAAAATCTATACGGGGGGTTGAGCCCCAGCGGCGTAGTGGTTGTGCGCGGGACTGCGGCCCACTGGGATGGAGGTTTGATTTTTGCTCCAGTGGAGCCGCTGCTGGAATTGAGCCTCCATCCCAGTGGGCCACAGTCCCACGCACAACCACTACGCCACCGGGGCTCAGCCAAGTTTAAAAGGTCTTATGATTAAGTGAATGCATTTAAAAAGCTGTTTTATGAATGGATAGTATTTTTCTGAAATGCATAATATAAAACCTGGTCGAGATTGGGAAAACTTCATTAACATATGGACTGTGTTCTGGTTGGACTGCAATAGCCAAATTAATGTCGTTGCTAACTGGATAGATAACTTGAGGAAATGATAGATACACATGAGGCAGCATGTCTTTTGGGGGCTTCTTAAGATCAGTCCCCAATGTGATGGCCTCCTGGGAGCCAGCAGGGCGGCATCCTTTATAGCCAAAGGATACAAAGCAAAACCAGCCAAGGGAGAAAGGCTCCTGGGGCAAAGTCCAGAGGGGACAGGCCCAGGTTCCCGGGGGTCCTCCCCAGGGGAGTCACGCAGGACTCACTTAATTCCTTCAGCGGTGACTTGTGACAGTCCTGGGGAAGGGCTGCCCACCAAGAGCAGCCCATCTGAGACTTGATGCCCAAGTGTTGACTCTCTCTTTTTTGACTGGGGACTGGTCACATGGGCCCAGTGTCTCACCCCATTCCAGGCTCCAAAAGGCAGGCAGGTGTTCAGCTACTCTTACCAGTTCTGGGAATGGTGGGAATTCTTCCAAATCCATGTTCTCAGATGACAGCCAAGAGCCAGCCATACAAATAGGCCTCTCTGAGGATCACAAGCTCAGGCCTGTGCTGGTAACGCTTTTCTACCCGAATTACCTGTTATTTGTGAAATAAGCTGGCCAGGCAGTGGGTTCTCACTATGATTTCTCACTTCTCCCTGGGAAATCCCTTGTGAATTTCTGAGCAAGGCACCAGGATAGTTAACCAATTTAGAAATCTACCAATTGGTTTCTTTGGGTTATCATGCCTTGATAATAGGGGGTTGTGAAGAAACTTAGTCCTGATTTGTCATATCACTGTGGTGAAAGTATTATTTTGAGATAGGTAGAAAATTCCTAAGTTACAAGAAAGGGGCCTCTTTCTTGGCCTTCTGTATGTTCTTGACAGGCCTTACTTAAGCTAACCGTCCTTTAAAACCCACAGTAGTGGTCCGCTGACCTCCAGAGGGATGAAATGAGTTATGGAGGACTGGAGAAACGAGTGACAGAAAACTGCAATTTTCTTTTTACCCTGAGAATTGGGACAAAAAAGTCCTGAGTTAAAATACTGAGTCAGTCTCCAATACTTCATCATTGAATACATGTAGACTGGCAGCTTGCCATTTCTTTCCACAGTTGTTTTTTAGATAATTCTCCTTAATTCCTTCAACATAAAAGGAAAACTGTGTGTGTGTGTGTGTGTGTGTGAGTGTGTTTCAAATACACATATATAATACACAAGGTGTCATACCAGGAGGCTTCAGGAAGTTTATCAGAAAATTCCACTCTATTTTACCACTTTTTGAAACTTCTTGAGATACATATGTATATCTACCTACATATCTTTCTAAAATAATTATACTTTTAAGTTCTATAAAAGAAAAGTACCACAGAAACTTTAGGTCTAATAATGATTTTACTAATAATAATTTTACTAATTTTAATAATAATTTTACTAATGAAAAATAAATCAAGATGAGTTTCATAAGAGCTGCTGTTCTCGGCTTCAAACACAGATCAAATAGATGAAAACCTGAAGCAAGCCCTGCAGAAAGATTTAAACGTCCTGGCTCCGGGCCTCACCATCCAGGTAAGCCCCTCTCCTCGGGCGCACCGTGCGGGTTCTGATGGCTCAGATCTAGTCTGCCTTTCATCCGCTTGTTTACTGGGCCGTTATCTCACTGAAGATCTGTCCGAACTTTTAGACGGCCTTTCTCGTTTTGCCTTTGGGTCTCTGCCAAAGTAAAACACTCTCGTAGCTTACCAGGGGTGCCATTTCCTTGGGGACGCTCCTCTAGGTTCTTAAAAGAAAATTAACACCCATAGACTGCTGTGCGGGAGGCCTTAAAAACAGCCACCAAGAACCTGGGAATCCAGTGAAGTGTAACCTTTGCTCTCAGACTTGAGCAGTGATACTACATAAATAACGCTACGTATTAATTTGAAATGGAGATTGATGCATGAACGGGGAAGTGGGTGAAGGGTGACATTGGGCAGTGTAAGATAAGACAAAATAATTTATAAATTATCAAGGGCTCATGAGGGAGGGGGAAGTGAGGAGGGAGGGGGAAATGAGCTGATACCAAAGGCTTAAGTAGAAAGCAAATGTTTTAAGAATGATGAGGGCAACAAATGTACAGATGTGCTTGACATACAATGGATGTATGAATGCATTGTGATAAGAGTTGTATGGGCCTCCAATAAAATGATTTTTTAAAAAGAGACTATTTCCCAAAAGTGTGACTGTTGGACTGAGTATGGTTGAGGTGGGATTTTAGGTAGATCTGGAAGAATTAGCAGGATTGAGATGAGAGAAGTGGATGAAGAGGGTATTTCGGGTGGGTGGGTAGATGAATTTGGTAGTGATGGTGGCAGTGGGAGGAAGAATGTTGAGCGGGTAAATGCCTGCTCTTGGGGATTCCTATTTTTTTCCAGATTGTAGGTTGAAATGCATTGGTGTGCTGTGAGGTCCATTGTAAGGAGTGACAGCAGCAGTTTTAAACAAAGTGGAATGGAGCAGGAAGATGAGTCGGAGCACACGGAGTGTGAATGTTAAGCATTCTATGGGACTGGCTTGTTTTACCTCAGTGTGTGATGGCGAATGATAGGGTCATGATAAGTTTCCCCAGGAACCATTGAAAGCCCTCTCGTATTGGGTCTCAATATGAAATGCATGTCTTTGTGTGATCAGGGTCCTGTGAGGTGGCAGCGTGGTGACTCTGGTGTCCCTTCTCAGAGGCACTGGGAGACCGGTTGATGGTCGTAAGGACCAAGCATTCTGAGCCTCCACATGTGTCTTGACTCTCTCCACTCGGTCAGTTCAGCTGCTGAGAGGGGACCTCCTGCCACGGGGACCTGCCCGCCGGCTGCCCATGGGGAGGCTGAGAAGGCAGCGCAGACTCTTCCTGGGATCCCGGTCGTGTTCTGCCTTTGTTTCAGTGCCGGAGAGGGAGCCACCAAGGAAGGAGTCTTTGAAATGTTCAGAGCTAACTCTGTGAAGTCCTATCAATCAATTATGACTGGAGTTAAAAATATCAATTCTCAGAATCATGACCATGACCATGACCGATTCTCAGATTCTACCCTGGTTATTACCCAGAAATTTAACTCTTTCCTTGTAACGGCTGCCTAGAATGCCTTTCTTTGTATTATTTAACGCCTTGTTGTTTCCAGTATTTTACTGTTAATAAACAGTGTGGCACACAACCCTGGCATGTCTCCTTGCGTATACTCACCCACAAGTGGTTCTCCAAGGGAGATCCCAGAAGTGAAGTTATTAGCAAAATTACAGGGTCAGCACATTGCCAACGAATCAATTCAGACTCCCGGTGACCCCTGGTGTTCACAGGAGAAGGGCAGGGGGTTTCCTTGCTTGTATTCTTTAGCTAAAACCTCCCTGCCCTCAAGTCAGTTCCAACTCAGCGACCCTGGAGCACCGTGTAGAACTGCCCCTCTGGGTTTCTAGAAGTAACTCTGGGAATAGAAAGCCTCCGTTTTCTCCTGAGGAGCCAAGGGTGATTTCAAACTGCTGACCTTGTGATTTAGCTCACTGACGCAGCAGGGCTTCTCTGCAATCCCTCGGGAGCGGAATGGCCAAGCCTTCCTCGCATGGCGGTGCTGGGTGGCTCTGAACTGCCAGCGTTTCCGTAGGGAGTGCGAGCTGCGTTGGGCCACGCCGAGCAGCTGTCTCCAAAGAGAAGTTGGATCAGGAGGCTCTGTGGCAGCAAGGGTGCTTAGACTTCGTCTCACATAGACGCCTGACACATTGTCAGGGGAGAGACCCTGCCCGGAAAGGGACATCATGCGTGGTAAAGTCGAGGGGCAGCAAAAGGCCCCTCGACAAGATGGCTCGTTGACACAGTGATTGCAACAACAGGCTGGAACAGGGAGAGCGGTTGTGAGGGGGGGAGGACCAGGTGTCGTTCAAAGATTGCTGTGAGTGGCATCTGAGTGCGTGGCACCTCGCACAACAACCTGTGGGTCCTGCGGGTGGAGATGCACACGTCTTCCCAGCACCTCTCCGCTGTGGGAAGCGGTTTCACCACATCAGCAGATGGGAAGTTCTTCTCCTTGACTTGTATTTCCGGATTAATGAGGTTGACCATCTGTCCAATCTTTCTGTCCCGTCAGTGTCTATGTAGATCCTTGCCCTGTTTTTCTGTGTTTTTTCTTTTTTACTGATTTTTTGGGGGGTTTGTATACTTCGCATATTTCTATAATCAAACTTTATATGTGTTTAAAAAATTAAAGTTGTCGGGAAAGGAAGAAGAACAAAGTGAAATTCACCAGTAATCTTGTCATATAGAATAATCACTTTGAACAGTTTATTTTATTCTTTCCGATTATTCTTACTATACAGGATTCTATATCACAGAAATGAAAAAATACATTTTGACAAAATGAAATACCATACCATACCATACTTTCTTCCCCACTAACAGTACATATGCATATCATTCCAAGTTAAAAATGAAATTTGTTGCATCACTACCTTTAATGATCATCTTGAATTAATCACTGTGATATCGAATATTTTATCATTACATGGAAGGCACAATGACCAAGCTTAATGTAGTTCTTTTTTTTAATCCTTAAAATTGATAGGTCAAAAGTATAGGTCCCATTGGGAAACTTTTTGATTCATAGTGCAAATTAACTTTCAGAAAACTGTCACTAGCCTACATATATTCATCAATAGTGTTGGTGAGCTGTAGACCCAGCCCATTTGATTTTGTGTCATGCCCACCTCATTAGCCAATGCACACAGCCTCCTCTCTCAACGTGCCTTTGAGAGAGAAGTTGTCATTGTTTTGTGTTGGCTGGCGACATAATAGCCATGTGTTGGACCTGCTAACCACAAGATCAGTAGTTCAAAACCACCAGCTAGTCCACCGGAGAAAGATGGGCTTTCTACTCCTGCAACAAGTTACAGACTCGGAACCATCCAGGCTCACTCTGAGTTGTGATCTGCTCAGTGGCAGTGAGCGAACGAAGTTGAGGCACCTTTGTGAGACGATTGGGGCAGCAGTGGACTACTCACCGCCAGGTGGGAAGTTCAGAAGTAGGAGTTACTCGGGGAGAAAGATGAAGAGATCTGTGATGTGCAGCCTGGGGTTATGAGTCAGAATTGCTCAGCAGCAGTGGGTAGTGAGGTGGAGGAAGCCTGGGGAGCCTTCGTGGTGAGCGTGCCAATTTGCTAACATAAAGGCTTACAGCAGGAGTCCACTCAGAGGCACCCGGAAGAGAAGCCTGGCAGTCTACTTTTGGAACCCTGTGGAGCCAGGGGCTAGTCTGTCTCAGCCACCAGGAGTCGGCTTAGCCTGACAGCAGTTGCTCTGGTTTTTTTATGTACGTTGAATATCCTAGGAGAGCTGCTGTTTGTATCTCCCTCGTGCCTTGCTCAAACTTGTGGTGATGGTGTGTCCATTTTCCTCACTGGTGGAAGCATGCTATTTTTGAGTGTGAGCTAGTGCAACTCGGTGGTGGGGGAGGGGGAACGAAAGGGAGAGAGAAGGAAGACAGCGAGAACAAGTCAGTAGACAGCTCTCCCAGGTGCGTGCTTTCCTTCTACTTTGCTCCCTTCATCTTAACAAATCTGAAGCTTCAAACCTTTACAGAGTGAGTGTAATCTTTTTTTTTTTTTTGGTCTTCTTTGTGGTGGTTTGCAGTGTGGGCATGCTACAAGAACCCAACTCAAGCCTTTCAATAAAATCAGAAATTACAGAAACAGTCTCTACTCCCTTTTGTAATTGAATATTAGGTTCCCTTTTGTAATTGAATATTAGGTTTCAATCCTTAATCCACCTGGAGTCCGCGTGGTGTCCACTCTGAGGTAGAACGGTTTCTTCCTCCATCGTCCCGTCACTGAAGAAGTGGTCCTCCCCCTTCCACTGCTGTTAGAAAGGACACTGAACACCAGGGGAAAGTCTGTTCTCCACGACCTTTTTGAAGGCCCCCTCAGGCTGACTTCTGATAGGAGCTGGACTCTGCCTGGAGTTTGCTCTTCCCCTTCCGTTGCTTACGAGTTAGTGAGCCCTTGCATCTGATCAGTACCTCTCCTGCTTTTCATGTGTATCAGTAAGTAGCCCCTCTGTCCTCTGGGGACACCGTTGCAACAGGATGAAGGACGTTTCCTCCCCAGAATCCCCTGCACTCACTCACCTCAGAGCAACTGGTCAGTCTCCGTGCTCTGTGAGTTTTACCACTAAACCCCCTATGGACTTGTCCCTTTTCATGGCCACATGGTAGACCAAGCCGCTGCTCTGCGTGGATTGGCCGTGGCCGCCTGCACCCGTGCTTCCCGGCAGCGCCACCAGGCTTCTCTGCAGGAAGCCCACCCTGGCAGATGCTTCCTTTCATCAGGCTAAAAGGACGCCTGCACTTGGCGCTGTGTGCCACGGCTGGCCTCTGCAGCAGACTCCGTGTTGGACTTCATGGCGTCTCAGGCCGTGCTGTCTCAGCATGTGCTGTCTGCGCTGCTGACTTCTGTGCTCCATCTCCCGTGTCTCACCTCGGCGTGTGATGGGCTTGTGCCCCGAAGCCCCCATGCCGCTCTCATTCCTACGTTTAGTTCTACAATTAGTTACAGGCTTGACCCTTTCCCTTGGAGTCAAGTTTAAAGGACTGTGTTACGTACCAGTGGGCTAATAAAATGCCAGATCGGGTCAGACTAGGGAATGTTTAACTAGTAAAAGCAAATAATTTGAGAGATCAGGTTCTTGATGCTGTAAAATTGAGCTTCAAAGCCAGTTTCCAAATAGCTCTTAATTGTGTAAAAGTATGCTTTAGTTGGGGGACAAAAATCGAAGTGTCTAGTCCAATGTCTGGAAAAACAGCAGGTAGATTGGCAGTGTAAGATTGAGGAAGAAAGACTGTCGTTAAGTGTTACTTGTGAGTGGCTTGTTTTTCTCCCGGGCATTATTTAGTACCGAGTCGGTTCCTTGAGTAATTCAGGCCGATCCATTGTTTTAAATTGTATAGAATGACCTGTTTTGATTGTTGAGTGGTTTGTTTTCCACGTGGTAATTTCTGTCTCAGCACTGTGAACTTCCTTCTGTTTCTTTGTCCTGTGAGTTTGAACAGGAAAGCCCGAGTGTCCCATTAAAGAGTTTTTGTGAAACACTTGTTGGGGGAAACCTTTGCCCTCGGGGAGAGTTTTCCTTGTGGGTCGGAGTGACTTTTCCAGTCATCTCGAGGACGCCAGCTGCAGCCGGTCTTGGGTTCTTGGTGTGACCGAGCCTGGAAGTCCGTTCCCGGGGGAATGGCCGCCCTGGGTAGGAGGCAGGCAGCGGGGGCATCATTGTTTCATCAGCTTTGCACAGGAACTCTTCTGCAGAACACTTTCTTCTTTTTTTTTTTTTCCCTTTTCCAAATGTACTCTGGCCTTTTCCCTTTTTATTTTTTAGGCTGTGCGTGTTACAAAACCCAAAATCCCAGAAGCCATACGAAGAAATTTTGAGTTAATGTGAGTAATATGCATGGGCTCCCTAATCTTTTCATTTAGGTCTGGCTGCACACCCATCCACCCACCGGTCCAGGGGAGACTTGTTTGTGGGTGCTGCACTCTGAGGCGGGCTCTGTCGATCACACTTCTCGTCTAGTAGTGTTGCCAAATCCCTACTTGCCATTTGTCACCGAGTAGATCTCCCTTTTTTCTTGACATGTCAGGGCAGTTGAGCAGCTCAGCGTGACATTTACCCTATAACTTGTTGCTGGAAGCCTAAGAAGTTAGGATTTGGATGCAAATAGTGTCTAAGTGAAATATGAATAGAGGCGAACGCGAGTTGAGTGTAAACCGGATCCGTGCCTGTACTTTGTTTCCGTGCAGCGATGGTAAGAGTGGGCACATTGTCGGGCTGACGTTTGGGCTCCCGTTGTGTGTGATTGCAGATCTAAACTTAGACCAGGGGCTTGACCGTTTGTTTCTGGCAAAGCCTTGCCTCCGGTGATTCCTAGTAATCTTCTCTGAGGTGCCCTGGGCTTGCTGGGAATGAGTTATTTGCTTGACATCAGATTTATTTCTAAGTACGTTAGAGTCTGTCTCTTATAGGAGACTACTTTTTGTAGTTGACACGACAGTGTAATTCTCTTAGGACATATTCTGGAAAGAATAAACAAGAGTTTGTAGGAAATTTGGCTCGTGTGTTACTAAGTGGAAAATATGAGCTGTTGGGAGAAATAACTGAAAGGAATGCACCAGATGTCTAGCGAGGGGGAGTCCAAGAAGCACTAGTAAGACTGCCTTGTGGGATGATGGGTTTCTGAGTCTTTTTGATAACCAGATCTGTTTCTTCTATCCTGTGGAGTTTTATTTCCGTTGTCATTGGTGAAGAGGAAATCTTCTTTTAAAACTCTAAAACGTAGAATGGCAATAGCACCCTGGGTATATCATGAGTCTGGTCCAGTGATTGGGATAAAAATTGATTGAGGGCTCAAAATGGCATTTTGTGTTGCTGGTGTCGGTGTGGCAAAAGGGGAAGAGTTTCAGGACACATGTTTGGGGAGACTTTCTGGAGTGACTTCTCAGATTTTTTTTTTATCAGATTTTAAGATAGAATTTTATAGACTGTTGAATTCCAAAATTCAGAACCACCTTGGAATCATTCATGCTAAACCCCCAGCTCACAGTCATCTCTTTGGACCCCACTGTTGCCATGTAGTTCCCAGTGCCCACCTGCAGGTATTAAGGATAGTGAGCCATTTCCATTATTAGAAAGCTCGTGTTCTTAGAAAATTCTCCCTTACATTCAGCCCAACACTCACCACCTAACCACTGCCCCCGAACTCCCTACAGTAAATAGGGCCACTGCACACAGTCTCCGGCTGACTCGGGCTGTGGCTGAAAAGCAGTTTCATTCTGCATACCAAACCACAGCCACGGGAAACTGCAGCTGCCCAGAGACGGGGGCCTTTTTCTGTCTGGGACATTGGTGCAATCTGTGGCAGCAGGAGACCTGGCGGCAAAGGCAGAGATGATATGCTCCAGATCCTAGGCCTCTCCAGGGAGCAGTTAGAGATTTGCGTGAGACACAAAGGGACTAAGTTAGGCTGGTAGCGTTGGATCACTTTGGGGGGGGAAAAAATCATTTCAGCCACGTCATGTAGCCTGCGTCTTTGCCTACCCTAATAGATGAGTTCTTGGTGTGGAATGGGTCTTTGGACGCACTGTTTGTGACTACAGATAAGAATCATTCCTAATTTTGATAATGTTTTTCTCTACAGGGAGGCTGAGAAAACAAAACTTCTTATTGCTGTACAAAAACAAAAAGTTGTGGAGAAAGAAGCCGAGACAGAGAGGAAAAAAGCCATTATAGGTACTTGGGTTTCTTTCTGAAATGGATCTCTCTAGGTACACGTGTGAGGACTTTCCCCTGCCTTTTTTTAATCTGTCTTGTTGCGTATTGGTGGGACTTGAAATGGAGTTGCATCCTATGTGGTGGCGAATTCTGGACATTTCTTTGCACGCTCAGATGCCCTCGCACTTCATTCAGCCCATGCTGAATGAAATGTGCCGGTTCTTTGCCGCCAGGTGACTGCCTTGTCTCTGTCAAGGACTCGGAGGAGAGTGGGCAGGGCCGAACAGCAGCTTTTGAATCTCTCTGTACGGTAGGATTCTTGTTCATACAGATTAAAAACGGGCACTTCTTTTTTATTTTTTGGTCAGACCTCAAACGTAGAGTCTGCTCCCATGCCGTTGGCACCTGCCTCTACGTACCTGGAGAGGCGGCAGCTGCGCTATGTGGATTTGCAACAGATTTGCTTCCCGTTCGTTTGGTCTGATTTACCACATGGTGCCAGATTTCCCTCCAAAGCGATGCTGCCATTGCGTACCTTCTCTTTGGAAGAAAGATGAGGCTTTCTACTCCTGTCAAGCGTTACAGTCTGGAAAGCCCTCAGAGGCAGTGAGGTCTACCCTGTCCTCTAGGATTGCCAGGGTCCAGCAACTCCTGCCAGTGAGTGTGTCTGTGTCTGTGCGTCTGTACTGTGGAGGTCCCATTTTTCTACTGCCGTATTTGACTCCCTGTTCTTGCATCCACAGCAGCCTCTGGAGTTAGTTACCGGGTGCTTAATTAAGTCTGTGCCAGTGTGATGCTAGTGGGGCCAGTGTCATCACTCCAGTTTGCGTGCATCTCTGATGACCAGTAAAGTTAGACACCGCCTCTCAACATCCTGAGCCCATAGCCGGTTTGCTTTTTCTTTTTAAAATGAATGTGTAGTTCTTGATATCTTCTGGATACTAATCCTTTCCCAGATTTATACATTGCAGTTATCTTTTCCCAGTTTGGGGCCTTGTCTTTGAACTTGATGATATCTTTGACGTGCATATTGATGAGTCAATTTCATCAGTCTTTTCCTTTATGGGTTTGTTTGACTATCTTATTTAAGAAAGTGTTAAAATTTTGCTTTTCTTATTTAATGTCCAGGGTGAAATAAAGGATTCTTTTTTATTTTTCTAAATGGCACGCCTATGCTCCCCAGCCTATTCCCTGAATAGTTAGTTATTTCATGGACTTATGACTTAGGCCACATCTGCCATATACCATAGTGCAGTATGTAATTGGTTGCTAGGGTCACTACTCCTTTTTCTAGCTTTATGTTAATCGGAGTCCTTTATTCTTCCATATAAATCTTAGAAATAACTCTTCCAGTTGAGTAACCTATTGCATTGGAATTAATTAGATTTGTTCTAATTTGGAGAGACTGTATCATTTTGATATGTAATCTTTTACTTCTTTTTCTCCTTTTATAAAATGTCTTTCCCCCACAGCTTGACAATGGTCTTCTTAAATGACTTGCACATTTCTGTTGATACTGACTCAAACGTGTCTTTTAACTTTTTGCTGTTATAATAGCATCTCTTTTATAAAAGTATCTTTTTTTAAAGTATCTTATTTTTAAAAATCTTCTAAATGATGATGGCAATATATGTACAAATATGCTTTATACAATTGAAATATGGATTGTTATAAGAGCTGTAAACAAAAACCACGGGCTGAGCCCCGGTGGCGTAGTGGTTGTGCGCGGGACTGTGGCCCACTGGGACGGAGGTTCAATTCCAGCAGTGGGGCTGGGGCTCCTACTCCCACCACCGGAGAGCAGTGATGCCCCCCCCCCCCAAAAAAAAAAAACAAAAAGAAAAAACAAAAACCCGACATTTTCTAATTGGTTGTACTTTTCTGTAAGAATGTTGTACATTTTCTGTTTAGCCTTCTTGGTAAGAATGCTTTTATCTTTATTAGACTATTAGATTTCCCATGTGTGGAGTGTAAGCAAATTGTCTTTGATAAGGACAGTTCCATTTCTGTCTTTGTAACCTTTTGTTCACATCTTTTATTTCTTCTTACCCCACTGCTTAGGCTATGCAGTTTCCAATACAGTGTTAAGAAAGAAAAGACAAATTTTCCGGTCATAGCTGGTCTTGATTTTTACTTTAAAGGAAATAAGCCCCATTACCTTTGCTGTCGTTAATTTTTATTGGGCTCATGAAAGGTTCTTCTAGTTTCAGCTTGCCAAGAGAGCTTTTCGCATTTTTTTCAGTCTCTGTTGAGGTGACCATATGAATTTTCTTTTTCAGCTATCCAAAATCTATGTTAATAGACTTTCTACGCTTAAAGCATCTTTGCCCTCCTGGGATAAACCCAGTTGGTCATGATATAGTGAGTTTTTCCCAATTAATTTCATGATGTGGTTAGGATTTTACTTTTATGTTTATAAAAATCTCATTTATGTGTTTATAAATGAGATCAAGGTCTGGTGGGGTTCTTTTCCTAGTTTGGTTTTATGATAACATTTGGTTTTGTGATAACATTAATCTACTAGTTTAATTTCTTTAACATGTATATATATTAAAGTACCTATTGGTATTTTTTGTAAGTTCCTTTTAGTAAGAAGTTCTCGAAAAAGTGGAATAAAAAGCCAGTTGAATTTCTCCCATGAAGTTTTTGAACTCCCCATTGGATTTTTCTAGAAGGTTGATCATTTTCTGATATTTCTAATTTGGAGGCAAATTTCTACATAAAATATTCCTATGATTAATAACATTTTCTACCATAAGAAATGACCCCTTTTATTTCTAATATTATCCATGTATGACATCCATGTATGTAGTGCATTCATTGTGTGGGGCGTCTGTCTCTGTGTCTGTTCAGAAAGCTGGTTTCTGGTTGAGTTTGTCGGGTGACGGTTTCTCTTTTTCAGGTTGTTGATGTTACTCTTTGTTTTGTGCTTCCTTCTCCTTTTCTTGAGTTCACTCTGGTTCTTTTCTCACTTCTTGAGTGGGCCGTGGCTGGTGGAGAGGTTCTGAGCCCTACTTACAGGAGCGGTGCCCTTCGGAGGGCTCGGCTGCGTGCCGGAGTCCCTGTGTGGCATCCCGAGACCTTAGCTTCTGGCCCGGCATAGCCAGTAGGCCAGGCTCCCTGCAGGTTTGCAGCTCTCCCACGTCAGGCTGAAGGGATTTCTTGCTAATCTATTCACCTCACTGTGTTTGTGGGTCGAGGATCCTGGTTGCGCTCCTGGTTGGTTCATGCCCACGCCTCACAGAGCAGTATTGATTAGAATCACCCCAGGGTTCTGCGGTCTTGGGGCAACCTTCTCTGAGTACTTTTCTGCAGAATGCAGATGCTTCATCTTTTATTAAAGTTGCATCTTGTCTTTCTGATTAGTATGAAATTTCTAGCCCTGGGTATTCTAGCTAAATATGAAACCCCAAACCACACACACTGCCATGGATGGAGCGGAGTCTAGCTTGGGTGGTGGGATTGGGGCTTAGGGGGGCAGGGTGTGTGTTGGTCTGGTTCTCATGGAGAAAAGCA
>PVJH01034670.1:0-20391 GCA_004026705.1 Nesogale talazaci
TTCTCTATAAGCCAGTGGATCACAGAGTACCCACAGAAACCCATGGTAAGCAGAGAAGGGGAAGGCTTCCAAATGAAAATTCAGTATGGCCAGAAGAGACTGACAAGGAAGTTCAAGTGCTAAGGGAGACACCACCGACTTTGTGCCAGAAAGTCAAACTGTTTTCAAAGAACACTCCCAAGAGTAGACTTGTCCTTCCATAAAGAGTCTTGGAAAACCACAAGGGCAGTTTGACCTTTCCTACAGGCTGCGTCAGAATTGTTAGGATGGCAGAGAGTAAGTGAGTTATATCATGGAAAGGGTCTGTTTCAGCCAAAGTCATTTTTCTTGTAAGCTGAAAACTCCACAAGGATTCTTGTTTAGGGTTTTTTTTTATATATCAAGCACTTGGAGTTCTTTTCTGAAAATCGCCACAAATATAGTTGTAACATTTTGATTGCTTGTGTCTATATAAATGTAGCAATTACAAAGCTGACTGAATTGCAGACGTTTTTATTTCTATATACACACTGTCTTCTCATGTTCCTTTCATATGAAAACTAACTTGCATTTATTTCTCGGGTAGAATTTGAGGTTTTGCTTTGCTTTGGCTTTCTAAGACAGGGCCTCTCACCTCAATGAGCTAAAAACTAGGAAGTAAGCTTCCAAGGTTTAAGAAATGAGAGTTTTAAAAATCTATATACAATGCTCTCAAGTTTGCATTAAAAAATGAGTGTCTGAAAACCCAAACAAATAAACTCACTGTCATCAAGTTGATGCTGATTCACAGTGAGCCCATAGGGCAAGGTAGAACTGCCTCTGTGAGTTTTTGAGAATATAACTCTTTACAAGCATAGAAAGCCCTGTCTTTCTCCCTCAGAGCAGCTGGTGGCTTCAAACTGTTGACCTTACCATTAGCAGTCCAAGGCGTAACCACTAAGCATTCGTTCACGAGGGCTCTTCTGAGACCACAAACAGGCCAGAGGAGAAACTGCCTTGCTGAAAGCCAGAAACTGCCTTTCTGGTGCCCTTAAATCGTACAAACGCTTGAAGAAAGCGTTAGCAACCCTGCATAGCAGTTGTCCGTTTTGCTTCCTGTCATCCTGTTAAGCACCAGGCTAAATGAGAACTGTTAGCTAAGTGACAGGCGGGTGTTCACTAGTACATTGCTATACCGCTGTGAACAGGCACAGTGAAGAGGTAACTTGAGCACAACTGCCCCTTAACCAGTGGCTGTAGCAGGAACAAGAGAATTTCAACAATTGAAGGGAACATAGGAGAGTACTGTTGGAAGGAAGAAAAACCAAGTTTCCCAGTTTCCATGCAGTGATATTTTCATTCTTCCAGGCTGATTAACCATCAACTGAAGAGATGAAATTCTCCCCTCAATCCTATATACAAATCCATCACTGTATCCAGTTTTTCCTTTTGGTGGTCACAAATATTTCTCTTTTATTGATAGAGGCCTCTGGCTTTCGCTTTTGTGATAGAAGTCCTTTGGTTATTTCTGCTTCTTCAGACTGCCTTTCATCTCCCTATCTGCTTCTTCCTGTGATTTCCCCCAGGACTTCATCTTGTCTCTCTGTCTCTCTCTCTCTCTCCAACCTACAATCGTCTGTGACAGTTTAACACAGTTTCAGCACACACTTACATGAGCTCCACACTCATGACTTCAGTTGTTACCTGAATATCTTCTACCTCAATTATGTTAGTAACTACCTGGAGGCAATGAGTCGTTGGGCTTGGGGTCTCAGGGGTTTAGTCTCAAGGGATACCAAGGCCAATTGACATCCCATAGACCAAAAGCCAAAAGTCTATACCACACTTTGTTGAGTAGCAACTTGGATTTTAAAGGTGGAACGATTAGTTCCACCCCTGTCTGGATGAAAGCAGAGTAATGAAAACTGAAGCCACAGTGAAACAATTGTGGCCTGAAGAAGTAGATGGTGCCCAGCTACCACTATCAATTGCTCTGAAAGGGATCACATTCAAAAGCCTTAGACAGAATGGGAGGAAAATGTAGACCCAAACCATAAAACAACAACAACCAGGCTTACTGGTCAGACAGACACTGGTGGAATCCGGGGACGATGGTCCTTCAGTGCACAATTTCTAGCTAAACAAGGAGAACGATGACACTAGGGAGATGTGCATGCCTTAGAATAATCGACTGGATGACCTGAGAGGGCAGCCTTTCCTCAAGGACACCACTCAGCAGGGTTAGAAGAGGAGGAGAGGAGGGATGAAGACAGGAAACCCAGGGAGGAAGTGGAGGACAGTGGTGTGACCTTGAGGAGAGTACAATGAATGGGCTGAAACAATCCTGTGCATCGATTGCTGAATGGAAAACTGACCTGCTCTGCAAACCTTCATCCAACTCACAATAAAAAGATTTTGTTTAAAAAAAAAACAAACAAAAAAGACACCCCAACTCGCTCCTCCAAATCATCATTCACTCAGTTTCCTAAGAGTGTTCCTGGCTCCCCCTCCATTCATGCAGGTTTAGAACTTTAGTCAAATGCCTCTTCTACCTTGATCCAGCCCTGGTGATTAACAAGGGAATGGTTTTTACACACCTCACGTGTTTCTACTTATTACAAAAGCCCTCATGAGTTAGCTTTTTTCAGCTTCCCCACCAATCTACCAACCTCCAACCCATCTTTTCCTGTCTTAATCTATGTTAATCAGCTGTTCAAAAAGTACTTCAGTTTTCTTAACCTTCTTTTCTCCTTGGAGGGTCTATTAATTCAGTATTTCCTGTACTGCCCCACAACAAATTCCACAGCTACAATACCCATCCTCTTTTAATTCATCTCCTCAGATTCGAACCTGCCTTCCTGGACAGTTCAAGTCTAGTCTCCTCAATGAGACTTCACTGTTTTAAAATTTGCTCTATAGGCCAGTTTTTGGTGCTCAATTTCCAATTGCTTTATATATTAACTTTCCAAATGTACTCATCTTATTCTCCTGGCATGGTTACAGAAACCAAAAGTCTTTGTTGCTTCTGAAACTTTCCCAATAACTGCATTGTTAATTAGCTAAAAATATATTAGCTATATATATATATTATATTTTTGTATTATATTATGAAGCAGAGTACATAGGGAATATAATTAGAAAATAGAAAATGCTGAGTTCCAGATCCAGACTCTGTTTCTATATGGCTGGGTAATCTTGGGCAGGTTTTATAACTTCTGAAAGTGTTCATATTTGTAAAAATGAAAGAATGCTATGTACTTCATAGGATTCTTGTGAAGTTTAATAGAACATATGCACGGGTATGCACAGAACAGGGTAAGAAAAAAGTACTGCTATAAAATCGGCAATCTTAAACAAAAAGATCAAAGGCAAAGTGGTTTTTCCATAGATCTCTTCATCTAGGGTATACACTGCTGACAGTGATTATTTTCAGCTCTTTGGCCCTTCCCTCAGGGAATTCTGAGTTGCCCAATGTACACAATGTCAAAATGCCAGTTTGGGCATCAGTGGTAAAGTTTTGTGTCACAACCTAAGACAGCATCCTTAAGGGACTAACATAATCTTTTGTTCCCTGAATTTAGGAAGCAAACCGAGGTCTGCAGAGTCATATCAGGGTCCAGTTTCCCAGTAAAATTCTCCACCTTGAAGAATGACTCCCCTTCAAGAATGGGTAGGTGTGTGTCATGGAAAGAAAAAAAAAATCCCTTGGTGTAACTTTCCTGGCCTTTTCATCACCAATGCGGTTTTCTGTTTTCTTAAAACTTGTTCATAATAATCCCCTGTGATTGCCCTGTGTCCTTAGAGAAAATGTCACAAGATGAAGTCTTTGGAATTTCAAAAACAACCATCGTAACTTTCTGAGCAAACGTCTCTGCCTTGAATTTACCAGCCCAGTAGGTCCCTCTGGATGTCATGACTTTGGTGGAGCCTTGATCTCAGGATTGTATTGGTAAATCCAAGACTTGTTCATTCCAAGACTATGTTCATGCATATGGTGCATTCCATAAAATCACTTTCATTTACTTCAACCATGTGTAGAAGACCAATGGGAATCCAAGTTGTTTGAAATAGCTGGTCTTTCCACAATGAGCTGGACTGTTTCAGTCCAAGGAGCCAAAAGTTCACCAAGGCCAAGATCTTTGTTTGAAATCAAAAAGAATCATGCATGAAAGATACCAGCTTTGGCAGCTATTCCATCAGTGGGAGCCCTTTTTATGCCAGACTAGTCCAGACTAGGGACGTGGAGATTACAGATGGTTCAGACGCCCAACTCTTCCAAGATGCTATTCTGCTCAATGGCCCCTCCTACTCCACCCCGCTCACCCACCCCCACAACTCCTTCCTTGCGTATATTCCCTCCCATCTGGGGGCTTATGATTCACTCCAAAGTCCCACAGGAACTCATGAAACGCTGAAGAAATGTTCCAAAAGTGGTAGACGCTGTTCAGTCCCAGATCTAGAGGTTGGGCAGAAATCAGCCAAATGCAGGGTCCAGGGCCACAAACCAAAAATGTTCAGAAATTCCAACAAGTCTTCTTGCTTCCACCAAAGCTCAGCCAGCAAACAGAGGCCTGGCTTTCCAGGTGAGCAGATGTGTGTCAGTACCAGCATACATGCCACAAAGGATAGTGTCTCAAGTCATACCCTATACACTAAGGGAAAGTAACAAAATGCCTCCAAGGAAATGGAGAGCATAGCTTGGTTCATGTGCTGTATTAAGTCAGGCCTTTGTGCACCACCACTACCACAACCACCCCACTCCCCCCACCACTTGCTCCCAATTTCTGGCCATTAATGAGCATGTCCTCAAAATGGGATTATAGCTACAGGCATAATATCCAGAATTCAAATGTATCATATAAGGAATTATGGCTACTAGGGCCACATTAATTGACTTTCACTCACCATCAGTTCCTGAACTTGAACTACAGGTTCCTCTTTAGTCAGGTGATAGCAATTCCTTTCTTGGCTTGGCTACGAGGTCTTCCTGACCTTCCTGAAGATGTTTGATGCATTTCAAATTGTCTTATGAGGGGCACCATTACCATAAAATTGCTGCAAAGCTTCAGCGATTTGGAAAATGTCCATCTGCGTCTGATTTAAAAATTGATATTATCTCTGGCATCAAAGCCATTTTCCCCCCTGAGGATAGAAAGTGTCCTTTTATTTTGAAGTCACCCTAAAGAAACTAAGAAAAGTATATTTCTAAGAGATGTTGTCTTCAGTCGTCCACTGGTTCTTCAAACATGCTGAGACCCGTTTTGTTTGGAATAAATCCGTGTCTATATGAACAGGAACCGTAGCAACACAACTTTTTGAATAGCCTCATGATCAAACAGAAAGTGTTTAACACAGTATCTGGTTCCTCACGAGGGGTTTTGTGTTTCTGTGTAACGGGTGGATGTTAGGATTAGTCTCTCACAAGAAGCATCCTCTTTGGACAATGCTTAAAAGAGGACAGAAACAAACCTCAAATTCACTGCCATTGGGTTGATCCCAATGCAAGCAGACCCGGCACAACAGGGTAGAACTCTCTGTTTGGGTTTCCAAGACTGTAACTCTTAACAGGAGTAGAACGCTTCATCTTTCCTCTGTGGAGCCACTGTTCATTTCAGACTGCTGGCCTTGCACATGACCCACCAGGACGCCAGCACACCTTACTACTGTAAATGCTGTGCTCCATGTTTTTTCATGACATACTAGAAGGCTTCCATTCCACACAGAGTTCTGTACTACTGATCGCCAAGCTTAGTCAAAAATAACTTTCCTAACCTATATTCAAGGAGAATAAAAATGGGCAAGCTGCCAAAACCTAATTTTAACCATACAATCGTAACTTGCATTTGTATAAATCAAATCTAGTGTGATTTTTAGCAATGAGTATTCTGATAATGTTGCTAGAGCAATACTGAAGAATTTTTGAAAAGGATTCTAAAAATATATGCCAACGAAGGAACAAGCGGGGAGGGGGCATTGCTGGAGCTTGTCAAAGATGAGAGCGTGGAGTAATGTCGGCAAGATGACAGGATAAACAGGGCCAAGCTCATACAGACGCTGAAAATGAAGCAGAAAGTGCCAGAACCCACGTTGTCAGAACTCTGGAGAACGGTAGAGAGTGGGCAACGACCAGGTGACACTAAATGAAGGAAAGGCACCTTAAAAACGGCAGGAGAATAACTGTTAGGGTTGCCACATTCAACCAAAGACATGGGATGATTTTGTTTCTTGGTTTGGAGGTTCATGCAGAGCTTCATGGGATATCACAGTTCGTTGCCTTGCTAGTGTGTCTACTGTGTCTATTCTAGCTTAAGTCACTGAGTGCTACCTGCAAAAAAAAAAAAAGTTGCAAGCAGCCAGCGAAGCACAACAGCTTTTCTCTGTTTACCCAGAACAACAAAGGAAAAGGAAGGCTTGGGAAGAAGAACAGGATATGAGCGTGTTGCCAGTAGTCTCTGTGCACAACTGCCACATTTGCCAGGAGATCCTAAGAACCGGAGGGTTCCTGGCTACCATTGCTGATATTTTGATCAGGGAGTCTATAGAAAAATCCAGACGGGAGAAATGCAAAATATAATAAAAAATTTTTTTCATGGGCCCAAGACTTTCTGGAGCCATGGAAGATGGAGAAGCCCCTGAAACTACTGCACGGAGATCATCTTTAAACCTGAAATCAGAAGCAAGCCTTGGCGTCTTCTTAAAACCAAATAGTTGTTTAGTTAAACTCGTGAAACCATGCCCTCCTTGAGGATATGCTCTTTGAAGAACTATCGACATGGGATCCAGCCAGCATCAAGCTTTGGTGGCATGGTGGGTTGTACAATAACTGCTAACTGCAAGGCCAGGGGCTCCATGCCAGCAGCCACTCCCCAGGGGAAAGGTGAAGAGAGTCACACTTTCAGAGACCTGCCCGGGCAGTCCCACCCTCTCCGACTGGGTGGCTGTCAGTCAAAATGGACTCCATGGCTGTGGGGCATGGAAGCTAAGCAGCAGCATAATCTGGCAGATAAAACAGGAAGCTCAGGAGGGTGCGAGCTTGTGTTCATGGGGGAGAGACAACATGGAACGGGAGGATGCTAACGGTGCGTGACTCAGTGGAATGAATGTCACTGAACTGTGCACGTTGAAGCTGCTGATTTGGTCTGTGTTTTGCCATGGATATTCTCTAGAGCAACAAGGAAAATAAATAATGTAAATGGGAGGAAAGTTTTGTGGTGGCTTTTCTTGTCCTCCTCTCTCCCTCTCCAGGATGCGCGTCAGTCCTAAAGAGGGCAGCCTGTGCTCCAAGGGTGGGGCCCCTGACACTTGGATTCCAAAGGAAAAGGAAGAGGTCTCTTAAATAAATGACCACATATGGCTGTTCTAAACAGTCTGGAAGATACCTCACGGACTGACCAAAAGCACCTCTCTCTATTTAGCTTAACACCAAACATACTTTGAGTAGAAAAATTGCATGTAATCAGAAAGAAAGAAAGTCTGGAGTAAGGACAACAAGCACAGCCATCTGGGGCAAAAGATGATGGTTGAAAGATGTATACTATGGAGACCCAAAGCCCATCTGTAGACAATCGGACATCCCCTCACAGAAGGGTCACAAGGAAGAGACCAGCCAGCCAGGGTGCAGTATAGCGTCGACGAAACATACATCATTTCTCTAGTTCTTTGATGCGTCCTCCCCCCACTATCATGACCCCAGTTCTATCTTGCAAATCCAGCTGGACCAGAGCATATACACTGGTAGAGTTAGAGCTCTCGCCACACAGAAACTAGGACAGATAAATCCCTCAGGAACAGTAATGGGTGTAGCAAAAGCATGTTAGGAGGAAGGTGGGGGTGAAGGGGGAACCAAATCACAATGATGAATGTAACCCCCCCCCCCGTCCCCTGCCACCCAAGGGGGATGAACCTGCCACCCCTGCCACCCAAGGGGGATGAAACATGGGTGAAGGGAGACAGGAGACAGGTCTAAGAACTGAAAATAGTAATAACTCATAATTTATCAAGGGTTCACAAGGGTGTGATACTGGAGAAGAGGGGGAATAAAGGAAGTTGATACCAAGGGCTTAACCAGAAAGAAATGTTTTGAAAATGATTATGGCAGGCATGTGCTTGATACAATTGGTGTGTAGATTGTTATAAGAACTGGAAAAGCCCCTAATAAAATTATTTATTTTAAAAAATGAAGAACATGTTCTCAAAAGAGAATTATGCATTGTGGGATGAAGACAGGACTTTTCCACAATTACATACTTCAAAATACTAAGCAACCTATTGACCAGCATTTGAAGCTGACTAAGCTAGCTATTCCCCCTGAAGCTCCCAGTTATGAGGCCTGTGCATCACTCTTGATAGAGTTGACTCCCCTGCTGTTAGGATGATTGTATGCTTCTCTGGAGGCCTATAGCCTGGATTCAAGGGCCATTGACAATGACTCCTAACAAGACAGACCTG
The DNA here is from genome assembly GCA_004026705.1 of Nesogale talazaci. Taxonomy (NCBI): domain Eukaryota; kingdom Metazoa; phylum Chordata; class Mammalia; order Afrosoricida; family Tenrecidae; genus Nesogale; species Nesogale talazaci. The sequence continues at coordinate 8,407 of PVJH01034670.1, forward strand.
TTTGTCCACTCCCAGGAGTCTGAGGTCTCCCCTTATCACATCCCTCTCCCCTTAGTCACGTAGGCATCCCTAAGCCATTGTCACCATATAGCCCTTGAGACAGCCCCCTCTTGTGACATGTCCTATGCAGTGACAATAAGGTTCATGTGGTCCCCCATAAGGTTAAATGGGGAAAAGTAATGTTCACGATCGTTCCTGACCCTCGCTCCTGCGTCGCCCCTGCCTCTCTCCTGCCCCTGAGCGCCAGACACTCTCGGCTCCTTTCCCTCATCATGTAATCCCTTCCCCTACTCTCTCTCTCCCTCCATGTGGACCACCAAACGGGGCAGAGGTGAGCATGCTACCATGATGTGAGATATGTCTAACTCTTATTATTTCTCTCTCTGTCATGAACTCTATATCCTTATTATAATAAATAATAAGTATCGCTGTACAACTGCCTATTGAACCCATGATGTATATATCAGAAGCTAGCTTCTTCTGATAATACATAATAAACCACTATCCACAAAAAATAGGGAGAGCTTCTTTGAAAATTAGAAATCCCAAAACATCTATACACCCTGCCCAAGACATATGTTCAGAAAAGACATGAGAAGACCCCAATCGTCCATCTCTGACGGACCATCAGGTGCAATATCCTGATACGAAGTCCATCTACAAAAACTGGGAGGGCTGTTTTTGTTATTTTGTGTGTGCACGTGTTTGTAATATTTTATTTTTTTAGTCTGGAGTTCAAAGCTATCTCTATCAAAACACTGACTAAACAAGAACAGAAAGAACAGAATTCCAAATAAAGGGAATTCATTATCACGAGACATTTGACAATATTATTTGCAAAAATATGAAAATATCACTAATCAAGTGAATGGCTCTAACCTTCAACAATAATAGATAAATATAAGAATTTAAAAACCTGAGAAATAATGAAGGCAGGAGGTGGGAGGGAGCACTAGACCGGATTGTGATTGCATAACTCATTTTAAAGGCTATGTAACCATGGGGCATGGGGGGATATGCTCTAAAATTCATGTGGCAATGATTGTACAATTTTCCTTGATATGACTGAATGATTGAACTGTTGAATTTCAAGGTATGTAAACTGTGTGCTAAAAAAATCGTGGTGGTGGTGGTGGTGGTGGTGGTGGTGGTGGTGGTGATGCGGGAACTAGGAAAACCTGAGGAGGGAGAGGACTTGATGTCCATGGTTGCCACACGATAGTGTTCGTGTGGCTAGGGTGCAACAGTGAAATCACACCACACACCAAATAAATAGAAAGCACGACTTATTTAATAGAACAAAATAAACAGGAGCTCTGCCTGAGGAAGCCAAACACTGGACATACTAGACAAAGACTGGAAAACAACGACCAACCTACATTCAAAGGGCTCGAGGAAACCAAGGACAGGGAATGGAACCAAATAGGAAAACAATGTCTCAGCAAAATAAGAATGTAAAAAAGATAAAAATGATTTAAAATGATAAAACGGAGACCTTGGAACAGAAAAGCGAAAACTGAGTGGATAAAAATCAATAGGGGGTGTTCAAGAGCAGAGGTGAGTAAGCAGAGTACTTCAGGGCAACAGAAATTCCAGTGTGAGGAAAAGAAAGGAAGAATTTTAGAAATTAATCATCTAAAACACGTGTGAGACATGAACAAGTAGACCGAGTTATTAATTATGGAAGTTTCAGAAGGAAGGCAAGGAAGAAAGATGTTTGAAGAAATAATAGCCACAAATCCCCAAATCTTATCAAAGACATGAATCTAAACATGTGAGCAGTTTAATGAACGAAACAGGATAAATGCAAAGATATCCCCATGGAATGATATAATAAACTCTTCAAAGGCAAGAGAGAAGTGATTCACCACATCATAAGGGTCCTTAATGAGATTATCAGCTAATCAGAAAAGAATAGTGACTAGAACACAATGAAGTGACACACTTAAAATGATGAAAGAAACCCCCCCCCCACACACACACAGCCTATAAGCCAAAAACCCTATATTTAGCATATGCGCAAAAATGAGGATGAAATGAAAACATTTTTCGGATCGACAAAAGATGAGGGGTGCATTATAATAAGATATGCTAAATGTTTTTATAAGAATGCTAAAGGTTTTTCAGGCTGAAAAGAAAGGACGTTGGAAAGTAACTAAGAGGAAAATTAAGACAACGATCTCTGGAGAAAATAGCTACATGAGCAAAGGTGACAGTTGGTATTATGGTCTTTTTGGGTCTCTAACTATCTTCAACAGACGTTTTAAAGACGTATAAAAGTCATAGTAAGTCAATGTCACTGGATACACATGCGGACAATGTGCAAATTGTGATGAAACAACATAAGAGTGAAACTGTAGGAACAGGGTCCATATTTGCGACCGAGGTTATGTTGGTTCGAAACAAAGTTGATATAACTGTGGGATGATAGAGTTTTAGAAACCATGGTCACGATGCACAACAGTGTGAAACACAATGCTGACTTGCACACTAAAATTACTAGAGTGGTAAGTCTTATATTTACCACAACAATAAATGAATAAAAGCATTGTTCCCGGCCCAATATAAATAAATCATTCACTGTAAATAAACAAGAATAACAAAAACAAGAGTTTTATGAGTTTTCTTTTTCTATAAAGTCATGGAATTGACTTCAATTCACAAGGCACTTTCCTATCCTGATTAGTGGTATTAAAAAGTGCAATGAAAATGTTGCAATATAGTACATTAAAAGCCCCAATCCTAGCCCAAGTCAACTGTTTAGTTCTTAACAATAAAGAATGCGTTCTCACTTGTCCAACAGATCACAATTTTTCCTATGTTGAATCACACCATATTTAAAAATTCAGATACAGCACATTAACTAACACGCCAAGAAATTCCCACCAAGAATATCTGAGATCTCTCAGTGGAGCTTGCCTCAGAGAATAGAAAGTCAAAGCTCTGTCTCCTTCTGTCTTAACTTGCCGTGGGCCTCCCACCAGGAGACATAGCCACAGGGTACATGCCTCTCAACACCACTACTCTCTCTCTCTTCATTCATTCTGCACCTCTGGGCAGGAAAGTGCTGTGGCCTTACCGCAGATGTCAGACGGGCAAGAATTTCATCACTGGTTTCTTCAGCATCTTCAATTTTCCGATGAGGCCTATAACAAAAAGGAACAAATTACCCTCAGCGTTGGCTGCTCAAACGTAACTACAAAATTATGGAGCACACACACCAAATAATAATGGCACTATCTGTGCGATATTACTGAAAGTCCCTTCACAAATACTACTGTGCCAGGAATGGCATAAGACACCATCCTGTTGCTGCCTGATTGCTTCTCCAAATTTCAATAAGCAAAAGCCTCTTACAGTATACCACTTCCAGCATGAGTTTGCAGTGTTGCTCTTTAAATGACCACACAGAACTACCCTGGCACACCATCGGTACCAATGTGAACCTGTGCAACGCCTAAGGAGACTCCAGCACAGATGGGCAAGTGCTGAAATTCTAAGTCTCCATGAAATCCAGCTTTTGAAAACTTCTACATTTGCACTTCAGTCAAACCCACTTACTAGAAAATGGTTTAGGATCACACCTAATACCGTGATGGGAATTATGGGGAATACCAACGCAGAAGAATTTGCCTCTTTTTCAAAGTCTACAAACCAACTGAGGATTCAACGACGCATAAGTTAGATAAGTAACAAAGGGCATCACAGAGTAGAAAATCGGTTTATTCGTTTAGGAAAACCACCCTTCCAATTTCATCTAATGAAAACTTTTCAGCCTTTAAGGACGTATGCTCTCAAAGTAAAATTCACTACCAGTGAACTGCTTGCAATCATAGTGACCCTACAGAATGGAGTCACCCAGCCCCTTGGGTTTCTGAGGCTGTGATGCCCTGTGGGCACTTTCCTCTCTCTCCAGTGGAGCAGCTGGTGGACTTGAAGGACCACCATGCCAACAGGCCTCCGTATGGATACTACCATGAAGTTACCAACTTCTTCGGCCCCAGCCATGGTGTTTTCAATGGGAGCACTGAGCCAAGAAGAACGGGCGCATGTCAGTGATGGCGCTGGTGAGGAGCACTGACTGGGCCATGGGCTGCCAGCGAGCAGAGAGAGAGAGAGAGACACCATGCTCTCTAGAGACAAGGATCGCCAGCCTTCATGCCTCATGCACTCAGGAGAGATGACTCCCTGGAGAAGAACATCAAGCTTGGTCAAAGTGTCGGCCCAAATGAGGCACTCCCTCAACAAGATGGGCCGACACAGAGGCTACAATAATGGGTTCACACGTGGTGACTGCCCAGGAGAGCACCACGGTGCCTTCTGTTGTCCACACAAACCAGCAGGGTGGCACCTGCTTTAAAGTGCGACCTCTTTTTCTGGTTTGGCCAAAGACAGACATTGGCTCATGCCAAACCAGATGCACAGCATGATCTCCCAAATGTCTTTCGACAAGCATTCCCTTTCAACGTGTTCTGTGGACTGGAGAGACAAGGGGTAATTGCCACGCAGTCATAATCTGAAAAACCACAGTCCTGTGGCTGATTTCAATCATGCTAAAGATCGTGGGTCGATGCATTGTCAGCTGCCAGCACAGGGGGCTCCTCCCGGTTCCTGGGAGAGCTATGTAAGACGCTCAATACGTGTAGGGAAATCTCACCAGATCAATTCTTGTGTGAGTTCCTTGTTTCTGTAACTGTTATCAACCTCTCCTGGGGGTGAGGGGGTGGGGGGAACACACACACATTAAATTGGAGCAAGAAATATGAAAACATAGCCTTTGAAGAATTGCATGCTAAAGGTCGGAAAGCAGAGTCCCTGCTGTCAACTCTCTTAATCACTCATTCAGCGAAATATCAGAGGGGCTAGCTAGCAACAGTTTGCCCAGTAAGAACTGAAAGTAATCATGCAATAGCAGCATATTTCCAAATACAGCGAGTTCAGCTGCTAATGAGCATTTTAAACAAAGAGCTTTATTATGAAAACTCTCCTATCATAAGCTGTCTGTAAGAAATGACGCTGTAGTGTGACAAGATTGGCAGCCCTTATAGGGAGGGATTCCCATGTCAGCAAACCAAGTTGGTATGCTTATGCAGAGGTCACTGGATAAAGCTGGCCGGAAATGAAACATCAAATGTCCTCGATGCTCAAGCACCCAATGGTGCTTCTCAAGTGTCAGCCTGGCAGAGAGGAAACTGGGGCTGGCTGTGCCTTTGCAATTCCTCAGACCCTGAAAGACTGAGTTCATGAAGGCTGAGTTCATGAGGCATTCTGCACCAGCACAAAATCTGTCATGAGTCTGTTTCTAACCAACTGCTGGAAAGATCTGGAAAGTCCAGGAGGAGTGCTTGGGTATACGACGAAACGGCTGCTTCGTGAGTAATGGCTGAACTGCTGCTGTTTTAGTGACAAGTAACTCAGTCCCCATTCAGCAGCACAACGATCTGTTATCATTCTGCCAGCACAAAACACGCTTGGCAAAAAGTCTCTAAAGCAAACGTGTATCGAGACAGGCAGACTGATGATCTCCCAGCAAAGAAGCCACCCTGCAGCCCCAGGCCTGCTTTGATCGACCACCTCAATCACTACAGCTTCTGCCACAACTCCCAAGTCTCCACGCGCCCTGCTGCACACCTGCCTGCAAAGCGGCTCTCGATGGCAATTCTTAGGAACTTCACTTCTCCCAAGGAGCCTTGGTGGGATAGGGAGTTAGGCGTTGAGTTGCCAACCCTAAGGTCAGCAGTTCACACCCACCACTCTTTGGAAGAAAGAGAAGGCTTTGGGCTCCCGTCAAGACGTACAACCTCAGAAACCCCCAAGGACGGTTCCACTCTCTCATGGAGTCACTAGGAGTCAGAATTGATGCGATGGCAGTGACTTTCATTTTAAATTTGATTTTCCCTATGGGGAGATGCTATTTAAATACAGAGCAAAACCAAACAACCACAACAAAAAGTTTACCAATGATGTCTATTCTCACTTATCACTACCTTCTGTGGGTCAGACTTGAACTGCCCTGCGGCAGTCATGTACTCCTGTGTCAATTTCAGGATTGGGAGTGTAGGGGTGGAGTCTAGCCTGTCAATCTGGAGATAGCCAATGTGTGGGCATGGCTTTCTCCTGAGAATTCTGGGAAATCTGGCCATATTCCCCCTTGGAGGTGAGAGACTTTTGACTCAGTCCCTTGGAGACGCTCTCCTGATAAGACCCCAGGATGACTCTCTGGAGACATTTTGGAGAAGTCACATGGGCTTTCCCTGATGGAACCATACCTCTGAAGCCAGAAAAGCCACATAGAGACTCCTGCCAGTGCTGAGATGTTTGAGAAGCCACAATGAGGCCCCTGCCAGCACTGAGATGTTTCTACCACCACTGGATACACAAGATTCAGCACCCACTGGCCTGTGATTATCCTGGCATCATTGCATGTGCTTCATGAGTCTAAAGAGGGCTTATGGATTGGTATCAGACACATGGGCTAATATTGGATATATGGATTGGACTTACCTAGGTTGGGGTGTTTTCTCAATGTTCCATTCCTCTTGTATATAAACCTGTTCCTTATGTTTAGGAATTTGTTTCTCTATTCTATCCAGATTAACACAAGCACGCCCTCCCCCAGCCACGCCCCCCCTACCCCGATTTCCCATGGTTAGTGTTTCAGAGGTTAAACCCCTCTAAAGCACCTCTGGGTGGAAAAGAACCTCTTTTCACTTAGCAGCCAAGTGTGTGAATTGTTTGCACCACCACATGGCTGAAAGGTGCCTCCAAATATCACTGGATTGAAGCTTTCACCTCTGCCCCTCTGTTCTATAGGTCCCAAGCCCTGTTGCCAATCACCCCTCCCTCGTGCCTGCCTTTGTTCGGTCCCTTGATTCTCCCCCTCCTCTGCCTCCCCGCTGATACCATCCCAACAAGTCCCACTGACTATATAGGACCTAGTTTTCTTTCACACAAACTGTTTCACCTACTGTCTAACCTCCTTTTTTGTCTCTGGCTTCTCCTCTTCTACCCCATCTCCAGTTTTCAGTCAACACCAAGATGACCTTCAGAAAGCCCAGATCAAGCCCTGCTCCTCCCCAGCCCCAAAGTCTTCCCCCTGGCGGATCCTATAGCACAAGGGAGGATTGCCCTTGGGAGTTTCCAAGACTGTAACTCCTTGAAGGAGTAGAAACCACCCATCTTTCTCCCTCGGAGTAACTGGTGGTTTTGAACTGCTGACCTTGCAGTTAGCAGCCCAACACATAACCACTGCACCCCAGGGCTCCCCATTACCTACAGGATAGGAGAATTCCTAAGTCTGGCTTCCAGACTCTTTGCGATCTGGCTTCTATCAGATTCTCCAGCCTCAGTTGCTAAGCGTGCTTTCCGGTTCCCTGTCCCATCACCCAATCAGGGGCAATACCTCACAAAGCCATAAGCATTCTGCCTGCATATCTCTAAGGCAACCACAGGCAATCACCAACGAATAGCCTTATTCAAGTATCCCTTACTTGAACATCAGTGTCTACCAGGAAACCAGTGTGCAAACTCAGAGTTCAGAAATTCAGAAGTCCCGTACTCCTCCTTTCTCCCTTCTGTGTTCCATGCAGGTGAGCACCCGCGCCTCACCTGGTATAAAGACAGGTCATGGGAGCAAGCATGGTGAGTGCAGGCAAACAGTGGGGGAGCTTGAAAAAGACCCAGGATGTGTCAAGGGCAGCACTAGCCCCTCTTCTTCCTTCCTCACACTGTGCGCACAAACACACACACAACCTTAAAGCCACACTCGAATGCTCGCCCACTTTATCTGTGCTCGCCTGACTCCTTTACCTTCAACTGCCTCCCCAGTTCTAGGTCAAAACACCCAGCAAGCCCAGAGTCCCTTTCCACAGCAAAGGTGGTTTTACAAAATGTAGCTGAAGTCTTGATTCTTTCCTGCATGAGCATGTACTGTGGTGCCACCTGGAAGACACAATTCTCTCGGAACAGATCAAAATAGAAAATGAAACAGATGGGGCAGGGGAGAACAAAGAAGGGGACAATTGTCCTATGTGCATATCCCCCCACGGTTGCCAACCACACACATTCTTCTGTGGCTAGAAAAGAGAAGTCCTGCTTGAAATCAGCAGGTGGTGGGAGGGACAAGTGACAGAGACAGAAAGGGAGTGACCCCAGGAAGGAAGCCTGATTCCTGAGGATCGGCAGCCAGTACATGCTGACCTTTAAGGAATTCCATCGCCCTCTCCCAAGGTCTCTGCTGACCCACAGGCCAAGCCACATGCGCTGATTCTCCACAGGGAAATGCTGGAGCCCGGAGTTGTGAGCAGATGTCTTTGTACCTTTGAGACGCCTGTAATATCGACGCGTGCCGTTTTGAAGATATTAATTGTAAAAATCTAATCTTGTTCCTCAACCTATCAAATTGGATGCATTATCAGTAAGTCATCCCAGCTCCCTGCCCCCAAACAAAACAGCCTACACAGCCCATTGTCTTCCCTCCTCTAGGGTGCGGATCATTGACTCTTCTTTCTCTCACCCACAGTTCACTCCTCCTGAGAACCTATTGGTTCTGCCTTCAGAATACAGCCCCCATGGGTGCAATTCTCAGGACCTCTCTTCCACCACTACGGTCATCTGGTGACAACACTCATGTCCACCTGGCAGCCACTGTGATTTGAATTATCTGAAAATTAGAATAAGTTCCCCCACTGCGTTGTTCGATCACATACATAAATGAAGCTCGGGTGGCCCAGTGGGTGACTCACTGAGCTTATAACAGCTCAGTGGTTCGAACCCACCAGTCACACCACTTGAGAAAGACAAGATTTCTGCTGCACAAAGCTTGAAAGCCTTGGAAGCCTTGAAAGCCTTTAACGACGCATTTCTACTCTGTTCTAGGGGATCATTATGTGCTGGAATTGAATCGATGGCAATGCATTTGGATGGGATGTGTGTGTAGCACACATGTCAGCATACACAGACACAGACATATAAGAGGCTTCAAAACTTTATGAAAAATTTATAGTATCCTTTACTTCCATTTTCTACAAATTCCATTTGCCCATCACTATTGGCTACAGAAAGTTACCACCCACGTGAATTGTATCTATAGAAAAATGTGGGGCTGAGCCCCGGTGGCATAGTGGTTGTGCACGGGACTGCGGCCGACTGGGATGGAGGTTTGATTCCAGCTCCACGGAGCAAAGGCTGAGCCTCCTACTCCCACCAACTGAGGGCAGTGATAACCCCCCCCCCCCAAAAAAAAGGAAAATGTGCTAAATATATTCCACATACCATACATAGACACACATTTTGAGTCCATTAGTTCAGAAGGCAGGTGTTGCATGTGATTGGCACACACGAAATCCAGCCGAGCTGCCATTGGTGATGCCCCCCCCCTCCCATAGTGGGTACACTTAAGCTGGCAATCACTGGGCATAGGCATGCTGAACTGTACAGATGAATCTGGCTGTACACACTGTGACCTCAGTCATGTAAAATGCTACTGCTGCCATCAGGGGCTTTTGTTTGTTTCCATACAGAATACAATCCACCTTCACGTTCAGCAAAGTGTCTCTGGATCAGGACTATGTGGAGCAGGAAGCATCTGCCTCTACAAAAAAAAGTTGAGACACACAAGAGGATGAGTTTGTTAAGACAGAACAGCTCACAGCCTCTTCTTTCCCTTCCCTCCTAACTGGCCTGCTTTTGAAAGGCCCAGAACTGTTTGTTTTGGACGCATAGGGGAAAACAATTCCCAAGATGACCTTTAAAATGTCCCAGCCAGAGACTTAATTTACATGCTAACCAAATAACTTGAGACGCTGGACTGTAGCAGAATGTGGCATCAGAATTGGAGGAAAATTCGCGAATAACCAGCTATATGCAAATGATCTAGCCTTACGTGCTGAAAACAGAGAGTACCGGAAGCACTTACTGATAAAGATCAAAGCCTACCCCTGCCCCTGCGCGTCACATTTCAGCTTGAAGATCCTCAAAACTGGACCAATGGACACCACAGTAACGGGAGAAAACATTGATGTTGTCAGGATTTCATTCTGCTTAGCTCCACAGTCGATGCCCATGGAAGCGGCAACCAAGAAAGCAAGTAGCATATTGCATCAGGCAAATACGCTGCGCTGGACCTCTTTAAATTGTCAAAAAGAAAGATGCTGCTTCTAAGACTGCAGTGTGATCGGGGGCTCTCGTCGAAAGCAAATGTTTAGAGAATGATGAGGGCAACAAATGTGACACAAGGGATGGCTCTATGGATTGTGATAACAGTGGTGTGAGGCCCCAATAAAATGATTTTTTAAAAAAGACTACCGTGTGCCTATCTAAACCATAGTATCTTCGATTGTCTCCTATGCATGGAGAGGCAAGACAGAGAGACAGACAGACTGGGGAAGAACTGACTCCTCTGAATTGCGACGTTGGTACTAAAAGCACCAAAGCATAATAATAATAAGCACCAAGTAAAACAATAAGCAAATGTGCTCAAATAGGTAAATGTGTCTCGAAGTAAGTATAGCCAGAAATGCTCTTAAGAAGCAAGATGGTGAGCCTTCATCTCATGTATTTTGGATAGTGATCAAGAGAGCCAGTCCCTTGAGAAGCACATCATGCTTAGTAAAGCAGAAGGTCAGTGGAAAAAGAAGAACCCCTTCATAAGCTAGATGTAGAATAACTAACTTTAGGTTAGAATAACTTGACAGCACCACAGAAAATAACAACAATGGAGACATCCAACAAACCAGAATCAGGGAAAGCTTCATAGGAATCATTCACCTATGACCTATCATATATATATACATATATATGTATGTATATATATTTATTTATTTATTATTGGGTATCACTGCTCTCTGGTGGTGGGAGTAGGAGGCCCAGCCTTTGCTCCTTGTAGAACTGCTGCTGGATTTGAACCTCCATCCCAGTGGACCGCAGTCCCACACACAACCACTACGCCACCGGGGCTCAGCCCTAAAAATATTTTTTAAAAAGCAGAGCACACACACATATGAAAAAATTAGCACCACTTAATGGAATTCATGAAATGTACCTTTAAGATAGTCTCTCAACACAGACAAGGGTCAATCATATCTCCAGATTTGTGATCATAAAAGGATGTGGGGAGGTGACACCCAAATTGAGGTTCTGAAGAATGAACAAGAGTCCTGGAACAGCAGGACTACTAAGGCAAGAGGATAAGGAACAGTAAGAACTATGCCTAGGGACCAGCCAGACCAGACGTGTCCTCTTCTACCATAGCCCCAAACTCTAGGCTTTATGCTGAGAGTCATAAACTGCCCCCAAAACCCACATGAGGTAGCTGGAGAAAAGGGGAGATGTAGCTCAAAGGCAGGTGTGGCTTCTTGCTGAGACGGAAAGAACTGGTTGTGTGCTTAAGTCAAACAACTAACAGAGACTGAGAAAGACAGTGAAAGCCAAGACATTTCTAAGGAAAATCAGGCAAAGACTGAGCCTTGAGCAAAACAAAATACCTTCTTCCACCAAGTTCGGAAGGAATGACATTACTTTGACAGAGGATGCCACAATGTAGACTCTCCTTGGATATCCTTGGATGAACCTAAGATGCCCCGGTGGTGTCCTGGTGATGCGCTGGACTGTGTCTACAAGGCAGGCCATTCAAACCCTCAGCTGCTCCTCAAGAGAAGGAAAGGGATCTCTGTTCCCGTAAAGAGCTACTGTCTCACAAACTCACAGGGGTAGTTCTGTACTGTCCAACGAGGTTCGCTATGAGTCGGTATCAACTCGATGGTAGTTATCTTGCTTTGTTGGCTAATTCATGGATTCATTCCACCCCTGCTCAGTGTCAAGTACAGAAATGCACTCAGAAACTTCCTCTTAATGAACTCATTTTCCTGGATCAAATTTGAAATGTTTCACCCTAAGAAATGCTTTCCAATCCTAAACATCACATAAGAGAAAGTCCTTCAGGGAACAGAGATGCCATCCCTCCCACGTCCCATCCTTAAGGACCCC
>PVJH01034671.1:0-20387 GCA_004026705.1 Nesogale talazaci
GTAACAGAAAGGGTTGTGTTATAGCCGTCAGACGTGTAAAAGGAAGGGGATGTGTGTAACAGGGATATACATGTGACAGGAAGATACAAAGGTACCAAGATGGGTGGGTTCTAGAGTTAAGGTGGTGTCCTTACCTTGGCTGTCCTGAGCTTACTTGACCTCAGATGTCCCTGAGCCCTATTCTGATCAGAAGGAAGTGGACCATTCTTTAGGGTGGGGTGGTCTGATTGATCTTGATGGCAGATAGCCTTCAAGCAGATGAGCTTCAAGCATATAGTAGCTACCTGAAATTGGTAGTATTATGGGGGACATTATGAGGAAGAATATTTACTTAGGAGAATGTGAATGGAATGCATCTCCAAATCATGAGCGTGAAAGCTTCAGAGCAGCAGTTCGACCTGTGGAGGTCAAATGACCCTTTCACAGGGGTTGCCCGATTCATGACAGCAAAATTACACTTATGAAATAGCAACAAAAATAATTTTATGTTTGGGACTCTCCACAACATGAGGAACTGTATTAAAGGATCATGGCATTAGGAAGGTTGAGAACCACTGCTCCAGAGTCTAGTCTTCCCAGACTCCTTAAATTATAAGCATAGAGAATTTGTCCGTACACACTCTTCCCATTCTGTTTCTAACAAAGATCCACAGATGAGATCAACATATTCAAATGCCTTGGCATAGTCAATAAAAACAAGTAAACATCGGTCTGGTAGTCTCTGCTCTCAGTCATCCAGCCTACATCAGCAGTCATATCCTCTTCTTATCCAGCTGCCTGAATCTGTCAGTGTAGCTGTCAGTGTAGTAGGGCTGCAACTGTTGGATGATCTTGAGAATTTTACTTGCAAGTGATAGTAATGATGTTTTTTTTGTTGTTTTTTTTTGGGGGGGGAGGCATCACTGCCCTCAGGTAGTGGGAGTAGGAGGCCCAGCCTTTGCTCCGTGGAGCTGGAATCGAACCTCCATCCCAGTGGGCCACAGTCCCGCGCACAACCACTACGCCACTGGGGCTCAGCCCCATTAATGATGTCTTTTAGGTGACTGTTGAGTCGCCTTTCTCTGGAATGGATACAAATACGGATCTCTGAGTAAATTGGCCAAGTAGTTATCTTCCAAATTTCCTGGCAAACATAAGTGAATGCTCCAGTGCTTCTTCACCAGCCTGTTTAAACATTTTGATTGGTTTTCTTTCAAAGTTCTGGGGCCTTGTTTTAGACTCATGCTTTCAGTGTAGCTTGAAACTTCCTCCTTCAGTACTGTTGGTTTTTGTTCATATACTGCCTACTTTTGAAGTGCTTGAATGTTGACTCGTTCTTTTTGATACAATTTTGTCCATATAATCTTTTATTTTTTATTTGTTTTTTGGGGGGGCATCACTGGGCGCTACCCAGTGCTGCTCCTGCGAGCCGCCGCTGAATTTGAACCACCAAGTCCACGGGCCGCAGTTCCACACTCAACCACTTACGCCACCGGGGCTCAGCCTAATCTTTTATTTTTTATATAATTTTTCATTTTTAATTGGGGACTCTTAAAGTTTTTATAAAGATCCATACATTAATTGTATCAAGCATATTTGTATATATGTTGCCATCATTATTTTCCAGGTGTTTACTTAGTATTCGAGCCCTTGGTATCAGTACTCCCACCCACCAATGTGATCTTCCAATATTGTCACTCAAGGCTAGATTTTTTTTCCTAGAGTTTTCTCATTTTAAGATATACTGAGTGTGTTCTTGTTAGGTTTCTCTATGTAGAAATACCTCTGTCCTTGACTTCCCGCGAGGCTGCAGCCTGGTTTGTGTTCCAAGTGACTTTTTATTAAGGACAGAAGGAGTTTCAGGTTTTACACAGGCGTCCTAGGGCACTTCACACTCACAAGTGGAAACCTGAGTCCAGAGAAACTGAAGCAGCTGGAAAGAAAGGGCTGGAAAAGAAATTGAGTGGTGGGCTCCTCTAATCTGTTTTTTCAGGGTTCTCCTCTAGGAGGCGCGATCAGTGGTACTGGTAGAAGAACCCATTGTCTGAATTAAGCTCACCTGGCCCAAATTAGAGCCCACCCAGGTGTACTGGTTTCCTATCTCAAAGAACTGAATGTCGGCATGCCTTTTAGCCTTAAGCAGCTGCCAACTTCCTGTAAAGGGAGAGGAGAGAGACTTTGGTATGTAGAGGGACAACCCTTAGTTCTGCCTCTAGCCATCTAACATTCTTCCTTTCTAGTTTTCTAACTAGGTTTGGCATATTTTATTATAATATTTTTGTTTGTCATCTTGATCAGTCCTTTGAAGTTTTCTGTTCAGCTCTTTGACTTCATCATTTCTTTCATTTGTCTTAGCTAATCTGCAAATAAGATCAAGTTCGAGTCTTCCCTGGCATCCATTTTTACCTTTTCTTTCCTATCTTTCACAGCTCATCAGGTCTTCCATCATTTCTGTTCAATGAATCAAATCTCTTCTTGAGATGTTCTTGAAATTCAAATGGGGTATGCTCACATGGTATTTTATGGACACGTTTTAATTTTCTTCAGCTTCGAACTGAACTTACATGTGAGAAATTGTTTGTTCTAGTCATCCCCTGGCCTGAGTTAGCTGCTAGTATTGAGTTTCTCCATTGTCTCTTAAGACATGTAGCCTTTTGGTTTCTGTTTATTCCACCTGAAGAAGTCCACACATAGAGTTGACATTTAAAAAAGAAAAAGTATTTGCAAAAAAAAGAAAGAAAAGTATTTGCTTTGAACAAGTCATTGCAAAAGATATTTTTAAAAAATCACTATACTGGCTGAGCCCTGGTGGCGCAGTGGTTGTGTGAGGGACTGCGGCCCGTAGGCATGGCGGTTCAAATCCAGCGGTGGCTCTCAGGAACTGCACTGGGGAGCGCCCATGACCACCAGAGGCAGTGATGTCCTCCCCCCCAAAAAATCACTATACTGGGAGTTCATACAATTATCACAATTCATACATATATCCATTTTGTCAAGCACATTTGTATTTTTGTTGCTATTATTCTCGAAATATTTGCTTTCTACTTGAGCCCTTGGTATCAGCTTCTCTTTACCTCCCTTACAAACTCTTGATAATTTATAAATTATTATTATTTTGTTCTTGGATGCCTGATACCTGATCCCATCAACACCTCATGATCACACAGGTTAGTGTGCTTCTTCCATGTGGTCCTTGTTGATTCTGAGCAAGATGACTGCTTGTTTATCTTTAAGCCTTTAAGCTGGGCACCATCAGTTTTCTTCACCACATTTGCTTATGCACCTGCTTTGTCTTCAGCTGATGGTGTCAGGAAGGTGAGCATCATGGGATGTCAGTTTAATAGAACAAAGTGTTCTTGCATTGAGGGAGTACTTGAGTGGGGGCCCAATGTCTTTAATACCAGACTTTTTTTTCCTTTCATTTTTTAAGAAAAATCATTTTATTGGGGGCTCATACAACTCTTATCACAGTCCATCCATCCGTCCGTCCGTCCGTCCATCCATCCATCCATCCATCCATCCATCGTATGCCATTACCTGAGTTTGCTAACACCACTTCCTTTCCTTTCCCCTCTCGTCCCCCCCATGTCCCCCCAACCAGTTGTTTTCTCCTTCAAATTGTTTATCTCGCCTATCTTATCCAGAAAGACCTGCAGAGATAATAATATGCACAAAAACCAGACAGAGCAAATCAAAACTAATGACAGAAAAAGTCTGTAAATAGTTCAAGGTCTGTTTGTTGACTTTTAGGGGTGTTTTGTGGTCAAGTCAGATGAGGTGCCATGCCATGGCCCCAAAGCCTGTTTTTGGTATTCCCTTGGGACTTTGTTGCTTTGTTCCCCTGCTGTTCTGTTGCATACCCTTAGTGGTTTGCCTTGGTGTGGTGGATTCAGATCTAGTGCAGTTTCCATTCTGTGTCCTCACTGTTGTCCACCGTTAGGCCATGGGTCAGTGAGGGATGTCATGTATTGGGGTTGACTATATGGTCCTCTCTGTACTTTGGCTGTTCTGAGCAAGGATATTGTCCCCCAGGCTTTGTGGGCCAGGATGTGCTCCATTCTTTTCCTTCCCCTTCATTTGTTCCTGTGTGCTCTGATCAGACATGTCCCTCTCCTCCAGTGCTGTCCTCTGAAGTACATTCTTCTGGGTGGAAGGGCTCTTTCAAAATTTTTATCATTTTGCATTTTCTGTTATTTCTGCAACCAAAGACCATATTTTCCAACTATTGTTTATTCATTGTTTCTTTTATATTTCAAACACCAATAATTATTGGTACATCTTGAGTGCTTGTTTGATCATTTTAGACTGAAGACATTGGTAGGTTGCTTCAACTTCATCACTAACTTTAGTGGTTGATGTTTAAATTTGAAAAATAGTTGTAGGCTTTTGATTTCTTTGGATTAGGATAGATATCACAGAGAGCATTGCATTTCTTTTTCTTTTTTTTTAGAGCATTGTATTTCAAGAAAAATCTTGAAATATCGTTTTTGTCTATGAATGCAATGCTGTGCCTCTTGATTGTCATTGCTAGTATAGTAAACGATACGATTTTCTCATTCAAAATGGTGGGTATCAGTTCATTTCAGCTCGCTTAATGCCTAGTACATCAATCTTTGTGGGTAATGCCACTTCATTTTTGATAACTTCCAAGTTTTCCTAGGTTCATAGTTCATACATTCCAAGTTCCAATTATTAATAGATTTTTGCAGGTATTTCTTCTTCTTTTGAGTAGTGCCGCAAAGTCAAATGAAGGTCCCGTGAAGGCTTTACTCTATTCAGATTGTTATGATTCACTCTACTTTGAGAAGGCAGCTCTTCCTTCTGAGTGCCTTCTGACTTCAGGGCCTCATCTTCTGGCACTGTTTCTGACAACATTTTGCTTCTATTCATTAGGCCTTCAGTATCTGGCAATTTTTATGTGATGCATAAGGTTTACAGTGGCTGCTTCCTCTGAAATGGACAGGAGAGTTTCTTCAGTCTCTTTTTAGTCTGGAAGTTCTCTTTAAACATGTTCACTTTTTGGGGACCCTGCCATCATTTGAAATATTAGTGACATAGCTTTTAGGGTCACAGTCACACACACCACCACAGTATGACAAACTGATAAACAAGTGGTGGATTGTGGACTTACCAAGATGAGGACCAACCAGCAAATGCAGGCAGTTATGAGTATCCAACATAGAAAATTCCTACTTGTTATATAAATCAGCCCTTACTTTGAGTTGATAGAACCAATCCCAATTCAACCCTTGCCAGAAACAAATTCTTCTTCATAATCCCTTTCACTTGCTGCACATACAGCTTTTAAGTCATTGGATATTGTTGGGGTATTTTCTTCTGCTAACTCATATGGACCCATAGGGTCAGAATAGAACTGCCCTTTGGGTTTCTAAGACTCCTAATCTTTATGGGAACAATAGTTTTAGCTTTCTCTTGCAGAGTGATTGGTAGGTTTAAACCACTGTGGTTAGCAGTTCAATGCAAGCCTGCTATGCTCGCAGAGCTCGTTTGTTGTACAAAAGTAAGGCTCAGTAAGAACCATATGTATCTGTTCTGATTTGCCTACAAAACTTCAAAGACATAGTAAGTGGATCTTGTTATTTATGGGGACTACTAGTAACTGAATACAATTTAGAAGACAGGCCATAGATCTTCAGTGAATACATTTTGCAATCGAGTTCACTTTTAGCCCTTTCTTCACCGTGTTGACTGGCTCACTCATTGCTTCAGGTGTACTGTAACTTGCCTTTTTGCCTGGCCCTACCTTTACCTAGCTTTAGCTCTGCCAATAAGTGCCTGGAGGTGCCTTATTTTTCTAGGAAGCTTTCTGACGTATAATAGTTAACTTTCTTATTATGCGCGTTGGAAAACCCAGTGCAGGTGGCTTGTATTGGTGTGGGTCTCACTACTTGTGCTGCCTAGAGTATCCCAACACTCTCTCCTGAGTGTGGGTGGCAAAAGACATGTGCTGTTCTTGATGGTGAGGTCCCTGACCAATCGCCTAGGTAGGCCACAAGCACCTAGTTTGCATAATAACCAGCCTATCCCAACAGTTTTATGTACTTAATTTGCGTTGTGAACTAATTCCTTTGCAAGATTGCGGCCTCTGAACAAGTTTCTAAACAAGGTAAGCACACTAATGTGCTGGCTAACTAATTTGTAGTGAGCAATTTTACATGGGTTTCACCACATCTTTGGTATAGTAAAAACATGAAACCACTCAATATAGACTAGTAAAACACAAGTAAACCTGTCCTTACCTTGCTTCCTGTACCTGTTAAGGAGTATAAATTTGAAAAGTGTAAATTTTATAGAAAGATGCTGTATAGGTATACTTAGAAGTAGAATCTTTGATGAAGCGATAAAATGTGAAATAGTTGACTACAGATTAGTAGACCCTGTGTTTGCTTTGCTTCTGGGTAATCAGCTTTGACTGGGGAAGCATCTTAACTGATGTATCAATCCAGGGCCAAAAGGCCATATATGAAAAGAAACCTATTACTACAAATTGCCAAACTGATGTTAACCTCATTATCAAGTGCCCATCTTTCTGAGTTTTTAGATCACTTGGTAGTTTTGGAGTCTGGTGCCTGGTTGGCTCTACCCATAAACTGATTCACATGGTTAATTGAGCCATGAATCAATAAGCTAAAATTTAATAAGTCCAAAGTGTATTTATATGTACATAAAAGCTAGGCAGTATTTCCTTTTGGTAGTACTTTAATTAGGGAGTTCCCTGCTCCATATCAGTGTTGCATATTTTTCATAAGTGGGTTTTAGTCTCTGCTGTAACACAGACTTTGCTCTCTTCCTTCTTTGTACACGTTGGGGTTATTTATTATAATACTCATTTGTAATGGGGGCACTGGCATACTATTTTTAACACCTGTATGTGTTAGGATTCAGCTGTTACAGATCTATTTATATCTATCAGCTGTTCACTGTTTAGTAATTAATTGGCAAAGAGATCTAATTTTTAAGAACTTTAACCAGTAAAACAACGTCTTGAATGTATTTTCTGGCAGAGAAAAGTCAGAAATTATGTGTTTAAACATAATCTATAAGTTTAATAATAACAAGAGCATCTATCACTAAGACTTTGCTAAATGCACATTACTTAACCTGTACAACACTTTGGTTGGTTTAAATATTATCCTGAGTATAAATATTAACTATGAAAATATTTGTAGGGCTGAGCCCCGGTGGCATAGTGGTTGTGCGCGGGACTGCGGCCCACTGGGATGGAGGTTCAATTCTGGCTCCCAGGAGCAAAGGCTGGGCCTCCTACTCCCACCACCTGAGGGCAGTGATGCCTTAAAAAAAAAAAAAGAAAAAATATTTGTAAGCAAATAGCCTAGCCTTCTTACATTATGGTATAAAGCTGTGAGCATCCTAACTTTGTAAAACAAGAGATAAAGCAAATACAAGAGGAAAATAAAGTACTTTTACTAAAACTACAGGGAGATTCAAATAGTTAATTAGTAGTGACAGAATTGGGATTCTAACCTTTAATGTATGTATTGCTATTAAGTTATTGAACAGTTTGGTCTGTTGTTAAACTGTTATTGAGTCGATCCCCAGTGACTCATGACAACCCCATGCACAATGAGATCTGAATGTTGTGATCTGTAGGTTTTAATCAGCTGATTTTCAGAAGTAGGTCATCTACTCTTTCTTCCTAGTCTGTTTTAATTTGGAAGTTGAGCTGAAATCTGTTCTGTGTCATAGTGAAATGCAAGTCCCAGTGACAGATGAGCGGTGACTTCACTTGAAGTGCATTGCCGGGAATCTTCCGCCTTATGTTAAATCACAACTTCAGAACTTCATTTCTAGACTCTGCCTTGTTTATTTCCTCTAAGTGAAAAATAAATCATTTGTAATATATGTCTCTTGGAACTTTCTAACTGGGAATGAGTGCTAATAGGTTGGGGAAATAATATTATAGAGTGTGGATTAGAAATAAAGGTTTGAAAATTATCTGATTAACTTGAGATAAAGTCATGAGTTTCTGATTTAAGTTGAAGGAAGGTGTTTACTTAGTGAAAAATGCTATATAAGATATATAGAGAGAGATCTTTTTTTTTTTTTAAGTTGTTTAAACTGAATGTCAGAAAAGGAAGCTTTTAACAGAGAGGGTAGGGTAGGTGGTTGGAAGCAAGACGTTTTTCAGGTACAGGAAATAGCAAAAGCAGACACACAGAGGCCTGAGGCTTGTGTGGGGGACTGCTAATCTTTAAGTAAGGATAGACTGGGTGGTAAATTTAGGGACAGTGGAAAAAGATCTAGTGACTCAGGGTGATTTGGAGATCTTGAAAAGCTACCACAGTGTTTGAACTTGATTCTGAAGGCTGCAGAGTATTTAACAGCCTTTTTCAGAGGGGAGCAAAGTGATCGAGGCTAGCATCAACATTGAGGGTGCAGAATGTAGAAACAACCACCATCTTGGCAAAGGTTATGTATGGGTCAGGATTTATGTAACAATAATGGGAAGGAAAAGGAAGTTTTATTAGTACCACCATTGTGACTATAGATAGGTTACTTGGCTTGTGTGTAAGCCTCAATTTACTGTTCTATGAAATAAATAACAGCATTCCTGTTTTACAGAGTGAGTGGGAGAAACGCTAGAGACAAAGTATGTAGACTTTCCAGGCAACTCAGCTTAGTGGGGTTTTTAAAAGTGTAAAATGTATAGTATTGCCGTATCACTTACATGGAGGGCTTGTTGGACAAGTTACCTTGACCCTTTATTGCCCTAATTTCTTTCTGTATAAGACGAGGATAATTACAGTATCTGCTTCATAGGATTAGTACAAAGATGAAGGGGGAAAATGTACGCAAAGAAGTTTATCCAAGCACATGATAAGCATTTAAATGCTGATGGTGATTACTATAAATTATGTGTTAACCCTTCTGCCATTATTAACAGCTTAACTCCTTGTATGTCTTTCCTCTCTGGTAAACATTTCTGTAAAAGTGAGCTTTAAAAAGCTTATGAAAAAATGCAATTAAAAGATAAAGGAATTTTTGTCCTTTGGAAGCCCACATCTGCTCATTTTTGGATAAATGATGCTGTGTCAGTCTGGGAAGACTAGAGAAACAAATTCATAAATACTTATATGTATATAAGGGAAAGGTTTATATACAAGAGGAATGGAACATTGAGAAAGGATCCCAGCCCAGTTCAGTCCAAGGTCCTAAGTCTGACATTAGCCCATATATATATAATGTCTCCTTCCGACTCAAGAAGCGCATGCAATGACACCAGGACAATCACAGACCAGTGAGTGCAGAGTCTTGTGTATCCAGCGGCAGTCAAAGCATCCTGGCGTTGGCAGGGTTCTCTCCATGGCTTCTCATTTCCAGGGCTCAGGGTCCATCAGCAGTATCCATTGGCAGTAGAAGCTTCTTAGCCCTGGCAGGGTTCTCTCTGGGGCTTCAGAGGTCTGGTTCCATCAGGGCAAGCCTTGTGGCTTCTCTGGCTCCTCCAGGTTCCAGAACTCAGGATCTATCAGCGTGCCACCATCTTGTCTTGTGGGTAGACCAACTCCAAGAGACTAAGTCTATTGTCTCTCACTTCCCGGGGGGAAATATTGGGAGATTTCCTAGAACCCTCAGAGAAAGTCATGCCCACACAGAGGTCTCATAGACGATCTCTGGATTGACAGGCTGGCCTCCAGCCCTATACTCTCAATCATGAAATTGACACTTAAGTACACGACCGCCGCAATGCTGCCTTTCATTGTAGTTAAATAAATCTTACCTTTCTTTTAAGAAAACTTGACAACTTCGTCCACAAAAGCTCCAAAAGTGTTCTAGGAAAAAATGTTTAAAGCTTCCTACCAAAGTCATAAATGGAGGTAGAATTGGAGTGAGATATTTTCTATTATCAAGTTACATTAAAAAAAAATTAGTTATTCTTAACTAGGGACATTACCTATCCATTCTGAGAAGCAGCTGTCGATCCAAGAGGGATGGATTAGGTGTGTAGTGTGTTTGAACATGTGAATCATGGTGTCAGAAAAGTGAGGGCCTCTCCAGTCCACTAAGGAGTTCTGATAATACAGTTACTAAACTCTTAACTGCTTACCAAGAGGGGCAGTGATTTGAACTTGCCAGTCTCTGAGGAAGATGTAACATTCTGCTTCTCAGTTCTCTGTTTTTAGCCAGTTGCTCTGATTCAGAATTAACAGCAGTGTACTCAGCCGCATAAGAGATTTATTTATTTTGTGTGTGTGTGTGTGTGGCATCACTGCCCTGGTGGGAGTAGCAAGCCCAGCCTTGCTGCTGGATTTGAACTGTCAACCCTGTGGGTCACAGTCCCGCAAACTACCACTAAACCACCAGGGCTCAGCCAAGATTTTTTTTCTAATCCCAATAATTATTTCCCTGATGCCCCCCCCCAAAAAAAAACCCAATAATTATTTCCCATCTTAGTAAAAATGATTATTTCATAAATTGCACTATTTCTACTTATCCACTTAACAGTCCTCCATGATTTTAATTGTTCCATTTCTCTTTCAAAGTAGTATTTTATTTTTTAACAACTCATCTGTGAAGGTGTAAATTGTCAAAGCTTTGAGGAAATGAAACTCCTAAAGAATTAACTGCTACTGAAATAGAGGAGATGTGTGAAGTCCAGAGTTTTTTTAATTAAAAAAAAAATCACTTTATTGGGGGCTCTTATAGCTCTTCTAACAATCCATATATCAATAGTATCAAACACATTTGTCCTTATGTTGCCATTATCATTTTCGAAACATTTCTTTCTGTGTGAGCCCTGGTATTAGTTCCTTTTTTCCCCTTCCCTTCCTCATGAACTCCTGCTAAAATATAGGTGATCATTTTCCTATTTTACAGTGCCCCTTGACTCCTTTCACCCACGTTCATTATTTATTCTACAGGGTGTGATCGCTATACATGTATTACTGTGGTTGGTTCCCCATTTCTCCCCCTCCTCCCCCCACCTTACCCCTGCTCTCATAGTATCAATAATCCCATTACTATTCTTGATGGGTTTGTCTGTCCTGGGTTCTGTGTGTTGAGAGCTCTTATCTGCACCTGTGTGCATTGCTCTGGGCTTGCTGGCTTTGTAAGGTAGAACTGGGGTCATGGTGAAGGCATAGGGGAGAAGAGAGGAGAGAACAATAAAGAAACTAGAGGAATGTTGCATGTTTTGTCAGTGTTATGCTGCTCCCAAAGCTCAGGGGGGTTTTGTTTGTTTTTGTTTTGTTTGTTTTTTTGACATCACTGCCCTCTGGTGGGAGTGGAAGGCCCGGCCTTGCTCCTGGAGAGCTGCTGCTGGATTTGAACCACCAAGCCCATGGGCCGCAGTCCCGCACTCAGCCACTACGCCACCGGGACTCAGCCCTAAGTTCAGGGTTTTTTAAACATCAAAATTATATGCCAACCTTACTGGTTGTGGATAAGGCTTGGGCAAGGCCACCATGATTAAATTTTCATTACTTTATAAAGCATATTTTAGAACTATGGGGCAAGGGGAAGGATATACACTTTCTGGTCATCTGTTTGCATCTTTCAAACATTTCTATTAAATTTATTTGCTAAATACATTGTTTTATATATGGGAAGTTTTTCCTCCCCTTAAAAAGATTTAAAAGATTTCTCTGTTTTGTCAGTCTTTATCAGAAAAACATTCTGGGGTTAAGTTTCTTTCTCTCCCTTACCTCTTAGCAACTGTTGATTAATGTAGCTGTGCTTATATTGAGCCTATTGTGTACCTTATTAAATAGTAAGATTATCTTTAAGCATAGTAACTTTGTTATTCCACAACTGTGATCATGATGATTTCCTTTGTAGCAACCAAAACTATTATTCTGAGGAGGAGGTTAAAAAAAAGAAAGAAAAAAGAATGGTGGTGTAATTATATTTTGTTGTTATTTCAGGTGATCTTAGGATGGTTTAAGCTATTATTTTGTAAGTAAAATAATAACTTGTAAAGTACAGCTAGAATATTATGTTTGAAATATCATAACATCCCTTTATCCTATCTATTCCTAATTTGCTAGAGTAAATGGTATTTGTCTAAGTATAATTATTTTGAATATTGGAGTTAAACTTTTGATAATCATTGAGGAGATAATGAGATACCTCTTGGGACCTAATAAGGTTGAATTTGGGATCATGGTTTGTTCTTTAGCACCAGTCATTGAAGTCTGAGTCTGAGAGATGAAGTTGAATGCTTCTTGTTGTGGTTAAGATTACATGAGAAGGAAAAATGAATCAAAATTTCCTTGCCAACCCATCAGTTTTGAAATGTTGAAAATAGGTTTATCTCTAAAATAGCATTTAGTATAGGTTCTCAGTAGTCTCTGCTCTCAGAGTTCGATGTCTATTTTATATAATTAAAAAATTTTATTGGCTGAGCCCCGGTGGCATAGTGGGACTCCGTGGGACTCCGGCCCACTGGGATGGAGGTTCGATTCCAGCTCCACGGAGCAAAAGCTGGGCCTCCTACTCCCACCACCTGAGGGCAGTGATGCCTTAAAAAAAAAATTATTAACTCATTTAATTGGGACTTTTACAGTTTTTTACCATAATCCATATATCCATCCATTATGTCAAGCACATTTGTACATTTTTTGCCATCATTATTTTCAAAGCATTCTTTCTACTCGAACTCTTTATATCAGCTCCTCATTTTTCCCATCTTCCCCCACTCCACATGAACCCTTGATAAATTATAGATTATTTTTTATCTTACATCATCCACTGTCTCCTTTGACCCACTTTTTTGTTGTTCATCCCCTACTCTTATATCCTGATGAGATTTAATAATTTATTCTATTCTGAATTCTTAGTGAAGAGTTGCCAGAATTGGTATGCATATTTAAGAAAGATGTAATCATTTTGGTTGCTTTGTAATGCTATGATTTAAAAAAATTAAAATTTCTTCCCACCTTTTCTACTGCTGTCCTTTTTAATCTTCTTCTTGGAGAGAGAGAGAGAGAGAGAGAGAGAGAGAGAGATGCTTTCTTCTCATCTTTCTCATGTATGTTGCCCCCTCCTCTCCACACAAATTTATCGTGAAGTGAATGTGTCTATGATGTCTCTTGGAAAATTGCAGAAGTCTTGGCAAGCACATAACATTTGTAAGACCTATAGGTGATATGGCTGGCAAGTTAATTTGGCTTACATTTGGGTTTTCATTTTGATGAAAACATTTTATCTCTATGCTTTTCTTTTCTTTAAAAAATTAATTAATTAATTTTTCTAACAATTTTTGGGGAACCTAATCCACATATCAGATAATTCAATAGTTCTATCATTCAGTTATGTCAAGAAGAATTATGAAATCATCACCACAATCAATTTTAGAAACTCCCCCCTTGTATAATGAGTTGTGTAATCACAATCAGTGCTTCCTCTCCCCTTTTGACTTCCTTGTCATTCCCCAAATCTCCTTACCCTCCCTTTCACCCACCTACTGCCCCGACCTAAATCCTCTATAAACCCTGTTTCCTGCACTCCCCCTTATTCATATTGATATGATTTTTTGTTCCGGGTCTTTGGTGCCTGTTACCTGATTTCATCCATACCTCAAGATCATGCAGGCTGGTGTGCTTCTACTGTGTGGTGTGGTGGTCTTTGTGGTTGTTCAGCTAGTTGGCCACGTTTATCTTAAAGCCTCTCAGACCCCAGATACTATGTCTTTTGATAGACGTGCACCATCAGTTTTCTTCACAGATTTACTCATAGACCCATTTTGTCTTCAGAGATCATGTGGGGAAGTTGAGTATCATAGAATACCAGGTTGTTGGAACAAAACGTTTTTGTATTGAGAGCATACTTGAGTAGAGACCCATTGCCCATCTCATATCTTAAAACTTTACATAGAAATATATGTACATAGACTATTTCCCTATTGTAGTATATAAATATATTTACATATGTATATGCCTAGATTTAGACCAGTACATGCCCTTTGCTTCCTTGTTCTTTTTTTTTGAGGGGGGGCATCACTGCCCTCTGGTGGGAATGGGAGGCCCAGCCTTGCTCCTGCAGAGCTGCTGCTGGATTTGAACCACCAAGCCAGTGGGGCACAGTCCCGCGCACAACCACTACGCCACTGGGGCTCAGCCCTGCTTCTTTGTTCTTTACTCTGTTTCCTTTTACTTTCCTCTTGTCCAACTATCATGTTCAGTTTTCATTCGGGTTTCAGTAATTCCTCTCAGGTACATTGCCCAGGATCAAGCCCCACCAGGCAGCCTTTTCCCTCCTCGCCATCGATTTTAAATCCCTTGTTGTTCCCTTGTCCCTGGTTTTATAGGCACCCCTTACTTTTCCCACCACCCCATCTCCTGTGTCCCCCCCGAAACCTTTACGGTCCTGTTGTTTCCTCCTCCAGTTGTTACCAGCCTATCTTATCTAGATAGACATGCAGAAACAATAATAAGCACAAAAATAGACAAAGCAAAACAAAACAACCAAAACAAAATCAACCAAAAAAAGAAAAGCCTATAAATCATTGCTGGTCTGTTAGTTGACTTTTTGGAGTGTTTTCCAGTTGAGCCTGATGGGGTGTCATGTCCTGAACCCGAAGTCTATCTTTGTTTTTTCCTGGGTTCTTCATTGCTTTGATCCCCTTGCTGCTCTGTTGCATGCCCTTACAGTGTTTTACCCCTGGAGTGGTGGGATTCGATCGGGCACAATTCCCACACTGTGCCTGCAGTGTTGCCCCCCAAAATGCTATGGGTCAGAAGGCTTGTCTTGTCTTGTGAGGCCAGCCCGAAGGTCCTCTCTGTGCATTGGCTGTTCTGAGCAGGAATATCATCCTTGGAGCTTGTTGGACCAGAATGTGTTCTATTCTCTCTCCTTTCCTCTTCATTTGCTCCTGTGTGCTCTGATCAGACGCGCCCTTCCCCTGAGCTGTAGCTTCAGTAATGCCCTCTGAAGTGCATTCTGGGAGAGTGGGGCGCATGTCCACACAGTTGTGATTGGGACCATCCCACAGACCTCTCTTGGTTCCTTCATGCTAGTATGTTGCATTCATGTCTTGGTGAACTGGGTTAGAATCTTGTCTCTCTCTCCCTCTCCTGTGGAGATAACAATATTCCCCCTTTGCTTGAGTGAGTGACCTGTTCGCCCTGTACTCATGTCTTTTTTTCTTTCTTTTCTCCTGCATTT
Source organism: Nesogale talazaci (assembly GCA_004026705.1). Classification (NCBI taxonomy): domain Eukaryota; kingdom Metazoa; phylum Chordata; class Mammalia; order Afrosoricida; family Tenrecidae; genus Nesogale; species Nesogale talazaci. The sequence continues at coordinate 15,124 of PVJH01034671.1, forward strand.
TAGTTGGCTGCCAGATGTATGCCTGGATTGGGTCTGGCCCCTGCCACAGTACCTAGACTTCACCCTATGAATATATGTGCATAATAGCTTTTCCCCTGTGCCCCTTTTGCATTTTTAAACCTATCTCGTTGGACTCATCTTGAGCTTTTCCTTTTGTGCTTGGTTTACTTTGCTTGGCATAGTTTCCTCCAATTCTTCCCATGCAGCGATGTGCTTCATGCATTCATCACTGCTTTTTAGGGATGTGTTGTATTCTAGTATGTGTATGTACCTCATTTTAAAAAATCCATTCATCTGTTGATGGAAATTTGGGTTGTTTCGAAGTCCTTGCAAATGTGAACTGTGATGTGATGAATATTGGAGCACAGATGTCTGGCCATGACTTGTTTCTTGCTTCTTCTGGTTATGTGCCCAGTAAGAGCATTGCTGGATCATATGGTAGCTAAATTTTCATCAGTTTTAGATAGATCACCAAATCGATATCCATAATGGCTTTACATACCTACATGTCCACCAGCAGTGGATGAGGGTCCCTATCTCACCATAGTCCCTCCAACACTTGGTACTTTCTGATTTTTTAAATTGGCCTATATTTGAGGGTTATGTGGTATCTCATTTGCATTTCTCTTAATAGCTAATGATCGGAAACGTTTTCTCATGTTTCTTGGTCATTGAATTTCTGCCCTGCTGAAACTTTTTTTCGGGTTCCTTTGCCCACCTCCTCAGTGGGCAGTTTTTTTCTTTTTCTTTTTTTGGTTTTTGGGGCATCACTGCCCTCTGGTGGTGGGAGTAGGAGGCCCAGCCTTGCTGCTGGATTTGAACCTCCAACCCAGTGGGTCGCTGTCCCGCGCACAACTGCTACGCCACCAGGGCTCAGCCCTCAGTTTTTTTTTCTTATTGTAAAGTAGCAGGATATTGTAGATTTAAGTAATAAGGCTTTTGTTTGTTGTGTCGTTGCTAAAGTTGTTTTCCCAGTCTGGACTCTCTTATTACTCTCTTGGTCAATTCTTTTGATCTACACAGGTGTTTTATCCTCCTTATATCTCACTTGTCAATTTATGCCTCCCCTATATTTGTGTACTTAGCTATTTCTCATAGCTTATGTATTCCCTGCACCAAAGTTTTTACGGTTGTCTCAATTCCCTCATTCATGACCCTAATAGTTTGGGGTTTTCTCAAGATCTGTGATCTACCTTAAGTTTATTCTCGTTTATAACATAAGGTAATGGTTTTGCTTCATTTTTCTGCATGTAGACATCCATTTTTTTTTCCATCATCACTTGAAGATAGCATCTGCTTCTCATTTGATATTTTTGGGGACCCTTATCAAATATCAGTTGTCTTTATGCTGATAATTTTATTTTTGGGTTTTCAATTATTTTCCTTTGGTCTGAGTGTCTGTCATTATACTCAAACCACACTTGTTTTTGACCACTGTGGCTGTATAATAGGTGCTAACGTCACATAAGCAAGCCCGCCTGCTTTGTTCTTTGGAGGAGTTCTCTGCTAATTCTGGATTTCTTCCCTCTCCATATGAAGTTGTTAGTCAGTTGTTCTAGTGCCTTGAATAAAGATGATGGTTTCTGTATCAGGATGGCGTTAAGCTTATATAGTGCCTTGGGCAGAACTGACATCTTTAACTATGTTGAGTCTTCCCATTCACAAACATGGGATATTGGGTCATTCTTTATTTCTTATAATAGTGTTCTGTAGTTTTCCTCTTACAAATATTTTGGTTTTTTTAGTCAGGTACATCCCCAGATGTTTCAGTTTGTACTTGGCTCTTCTGAAGGGTACTACCTTTTTGATCCCCTCGTTTGATTGGGCTCGTCCAATGTGTATGACAGGCAAAAAGGCTTCTGTTTGTTGATCTTGTATCTTTCCACTATTCCATATTCCTCTTTTGCTTCCAGCACTCCCTTTGTGGAGCTTTTGGAATTTTCCATATATAAAATCATATACTATGTGAATAACAATGCCTCTTTTTCTTTACTGGGCGAATACCTTTGATGTCATTTCTTTGCCTTATGTCATTAGCTAGGACTTGTAGTATGATGTTAAATAAGAGTGGAGACAAGGGGCATCCTTGTCTAGTCCCCCTTTTCAGTGAAATTGTTTTCATCTTTTCTCCATTGACTACCATGTTGGCTGTTTTGTTTTCATTTGTAGCTTGTATTATTTGTTTTTTTGTTTTGTTTTGTTTTTTGGGGCATCACTGCTCTCCAGTGGTGGGAGTAGGAGGATTGTAGCTTGTATATTGAGGAACTTTTCTTCAATTCCTATCTTCTCCAATGTCTTGAACAAGAATGGATGTTGGAGGTTGTCAAATGCTTTTTACACATCTACCAATACTATCATGTGGTTCTTACAATTTTTCATGTCAATGTGGTGAATAGTACCAGTCATCTTTCGCATGATATCCCTGCATCCCTGGTATAAATCCCACTTGGTCATGGTGAATTATTTGTTTTATATACTTTTGTATTCTATTGGTCAGGATTTTAAGGATTTTGCATCAGTGTTCCGTAAGGATGTTGGTCTGTAGTTCTCAATTTTTGTGGGATCCTTGCCTGCTTGATGTATCAGTTATACTAGCTACATAGAGTTTGTGAGTTCGCCCTCTTTTTCTGTATCCTGCAAAGTTTGTGTAGGTTTGGTGTCAATTCTACCCTGAGTGTTTGGTAAGATTCTCCCGTGAAGCTTTCTGGCCTGGGGAATATTTTAGATTGGTGAGCCCTTGTCTGTTTCTTCTCTTGGTATGGGTCTGTTGAGATTCTCGATGTCCATCTGCGATAGTCTAGGGAGGGATTGTTTTTCCAAGCATTTGTCCATTTCTTCCAGTTTGTTGAATTTATTAGAGTACATGACTTCATAGTACTGTGTAGTTATTCTTTTGATTTCATTAGAGTCTATTGTAGTGTCCTCTTTCATCCCTCATCCTTGCTATTAAAATTTGTTTCTTCCTTCCTTTGGTTAGGTTTGCCAGTAGCCTGTTGATTCTGTTAATTCGTTCAAAGAACCAACTTTTAGCTGCATTAGTTTTTTCCATAGTTTTCTTGTTTTTCCTCTCATGAATCTCCACCCTGATTTTTTATTATTTCTCCCCTTTTTCTGTTAGTAAGATTGCCCTGTTGACGCTGCTCTAATTGCTGTAACTTTTGTGTCAGCATATCAATCATAAGCCTCCCATTTTCACGTGTACATGTATTGCTATGAAACTTCCTCTGGTAACGGCCTTTGCTGTGTCCTAAAACTTTGGGTACACCATATTCTCTTTCTTGTTGGTTTCTAGAGATTAATTTCATCCCTGATCTGGGTCAGTACCCACTCCTTTTGCAATAGAGAGTTATTTCATCCTCTGATTGTTTCCCCTTGTTTTCTTAATTGTCCTTTTGTTGATTTCTAGCTGTATGCCATAGTGGTCAAAGAGAGAACTCTGTACAATCCCAAGAGTGCTTGAATGTACACTGGTTCTACTTGTGTTCCAGCATGTGGTCTAGTTTCAAGTCTGTGCCATGTGAATTTGCTGCTGGCTTCTATCAAACACTTAAGGAAGACATTATACAAATTCTAAATACACTTTGCGAAAAGAGAGGAGAAGGGAATGCGCCCCTAGTTATTTTATGCATCCAGCACTCCCTGGATGATTACCACAATGATTTACGACATGATAAGAAGGATGCAAACCAGTATCATTCATGAATATACCACTGTCTTTGAGTCGATTCCACCTCATAGTGTCTGTAGAACAGAGCATTTGGACAAATGACTCTTTAAAATGCACAAGACCCCTTTAAAATGTTGAAGAGCAAGGGTGTTATTTTGAGAACTGAGGTGCACTTGACCCAAGTCATGATATTTTCAATAGTCTCATATGAATGAGGAAGCTGGACAGTAAGGAATGTCTAAAAAAAATTGTATTTGAATGATTATATTGGCGAAGAATATTCAAAGTACTGTTGTCTGTCCAAAGAACATACAAATCTGTCTTTAATAAGTACAGCCAGAATGTACTAATGCTGATTCTTAGTACCCATTGGAAATGTAATTTGATTAGTTCTTACTGGATGTCAAGAGTAAGTTTTCAGAGCTTAAAGAAAAGCTAACTAGATTGGAAAAGGAACCCTGTTGTTGGGATACTGGGTTATACTTTTGGGCTGCTAACTGAAAGGTCAGCAGTTCAAACTCATCAACTGCTTTAAGGGGAAAAGATGAGGCTTTCTGTTCCTGTAAAGTCTTACAGCCATAGGAACTCTAGGGAGCAGTCATTGACTCACTGGCAATGAATGAATGATTCCAACTGACTTGGTAGTGAAGGCTAATGAGAATGTTCTCTACTCTGGCCACCACTAGGTGGGGAGTCGAGTGGTCATTTTAGCCCTGATCTTCACTCTGATTGTGACTACAGAGGATATCCCAAACCCACGTGCCGTTTGAGGACAGTGGGGTTGTCCTAAAGATATTACCACGGTCACGCTAATAAGTTAGACAGTGGTGTGGTGGGAGCTACGGTAAACTAGAATGATGCAGCCTTGGCTGCTGTAGGCAGTCACTGCCTTTGACCATCTTGTCTATTAAAGAAATACTGCTTTTAGTTATAGATTTAGTTATAGATTTTCACCACTCTCTTTATATTCCTTATAATTTACCTGACAAGAAGCTGGACTGTGTGGTTTTTCATGGTCTGGACTTGTCTGATTGCACATCTATGGTAACGTTTTATGTTTTCATGGTGCATTTTAGTATATTCCTCAGTCCTCTCTGTTTACTGTAAATTGACTCGGAGCCATGGGTGGTGTGTTGTTATATCTTATGTCTGCTTGTATCTCAATTTGTGCTCTTACCAGTGACAACTGTTCAGTTTCTTAATCCATGGTTATAAAAAAATGCTTCCTCTCGTCCTGTATATGCTTACTTCATGTTACTGTTCATATAGGTAAGGTAGAATAAATACACGTACTTTTTATTATTTTGTTATCTGCTGAAGGTGACCAAGTTGATTCTAATAATCTTATAAATTTAAATATAATTCTTGTGTTACAACCCATTGTGATTGTTATCCTTATTGAAATTTAAATGGTCACATCTTTGGTCATTTGGGACTGTATTCAGATTGGCTTAAGTCCCTTTGACATGATCTAGTAGTCTTAGGTCACTTTTTTTTTTTTTTGCCATCCCTTGGTTTTTAGACTACTGCCAATTCATCACCAGCAGGTCAGTTCCAACTTACAGCAGTTTCTGAGGGTGTAAATCTTTATGGAAGC
>PVJH01034672.1:0-20404 GCA_004026705.1 Nesogale talazaci
AGGCTACTTACTGATGCTGCCCTGTTTGTTGCTCGGGCTTTCGCTTGATTTCTTTGTTTGTTTTGAAGTAAATTTAACCACAGTTTGTACTTTTCTTGATAAGGCATCTACACCAAGCAGAGGTGGACAGTTTCTGAGAGAGATAATGAGTCTGGGAGCAGTGAGCTCATGTGGAAGTGTGGAGGAAAGAAAGGAAAGAAAGAAAGAAAGAAAAAGAAATATAGAATGTGACCTTGTACTGGTGCTTCTGATCTTTTCATGCGCTAAGATCCTGTCCTATTGAATTTCACCAAATATTAACAATGGATTAAATTTTTCCCAGTGTCCATGTGATGATGATCTGCAGGAGTCTATAGTGCCTTCTCTGTCATGTGTGTCATCTCTGAGATATCTTCCATACAAGATGACACAGGGAATAGCGCCCTGGTGTCTCCTGTTTCCTTCAAGCCCCATCCTGAGGCAATGAGGATTAATGCCATTGAGTTCTGTTTGGTCAGTCCTCATGCCAACGCTCTAAGCCAATTAGATTTCTTTGAAGTTTCTTACCTCAGAGACCACCTCTCCCAAAGCCAAGTAGATGAGGGGATGGAAAGCCAGAGAGGCCAAAATACCTTCCTGGAAGCGAGGAATGTTCTCCTATGCGATGTGAACAGGAGAGCAGCCCCCCTCCCCCACGCATCTGTAAAACAACCTTCTGTCTTCCAACATGAATTCTTAAAGATGGGTTCAAATAGAAGCACAAGGGCAGTTGCTCCTTCTATTTTTCCTCACCTGCCTCCATTACCTAGATGTTTGGATATCACGTTCTGAATATTTCCAATCTTATATCTTCATGTTTCAAGTCATGTCATACATCGCACCTGGCGTTCCTCACTCATAAATGTGTTCCTTTGAAATCGTCACGGAGTCAAGCCCCTTCTGTTCAAGTGTCAGAGAACTTTTTCATATGGTTGGCCGTTCCAGTTTCGCTTTTGTCTCCAGGAATGAAATTTTCAGATGACAGAATCTAAATGGGCTCTTGGAAATCAAACTTGAAGCACCATCTGCCTGTGATAAGCTTCTGTCTTTGCACTGTCACCGAGAGACATTCCATTGGAGTAGTCACCAACTTCATGAAATCCCACAAATGATAAGCCTGAAGACATTTGCCAAAACTGCAAAAAAGATTTTCGTGGTCAACTCAGCAGAGAAACCAGGTTGGCTGTCGAACATGGAAAAGACAATTTTCAATTGTTGTCTAGGGTCAGGTTGTGCTCTATGATTTATAACAATCTCTGGTTCTCGAAAGATTCCTTTGAGTTCACAAAGGACATGAACATTTTTGACTCTTTAAAAGCAACAATGATCACATGAGAGATCTGGAATTTATGGGACCTCTCTAAATTTCAGAACGCAGTCCAGCTATTTTCTTCTGGGAAAGACAGGCTACTTACTGATGCTGCCCTCTTTGTTGCTGTGGCTTTCGGTTTATTTCTTTGTTTGTTTTGAAGTAAATTTAACCACAGTTTGTACTTTTCTTGATAAGGCATCTACACCAAGCAGAGGTGGAGAGTTTCTGAGAGAAATAATGAGTCTGGGAGCAGTGAGCTCATGTGGAAGTGTGGAAGAAGGAAAAGGAAGAAAGAGAAATAAAGAAAAAGAAAGAAAGAAAGAAAGAAAGAGAAAGAAAGAAAGAAAGAAAGAAAGAAAGAAAGAAAGAAAGAAAGAAAAATTTTACTGGGGCTTCTGACCTTTTCCTGCTCTAAGATCCTGTCCACTTCTCACTCCACCAAATACTGGCAATGGATTAATTTTTTTCACGGTGTCCCTGTGATGATGATCTGCAGGAGTCTATAGTGACTTCTCTGCCATGTGTGTCATAACTGAGATATCTTTCATACGAGATGACACAGGAAATAGCCCTTGGTGTCTCCTTTTCTTTTAAGCCCCATCCTGAGGCAATCAGGAGTAATGCCATTGAGTTCTGTTTGGTCCGTCGTCATGACAACGCTCTAAGCCAATTATATTTTTTGTAAGTTTCTTACCTCAGAGACCACCTCTCCCAAAGCCAAGTAGATGATGGGATGGGAAGCAACAGTGGCCAAAATACCTGCCTGGAACCGTGGAATGTTCTCCTATGCCAGGTGAACAAGACAGCTGCACACATACCCCCAGCATTTGTAAAAGCAACCTTCTCTGTTCCAACATGATTTCTTAAAGTTGAGTTCACATAGAAGCACAAGGGCAGTTGCTCCTTCTCTTTTTTCTCACCTTCCTCCATGACCTGGGTGTTTGGATATCACGTTCTGAATATTTCCAATCTTATATCTTGATGTTTCAAGTCATGTCATAAATGGCACCTGGCGTTCCTCACTCATAAATTTATTCCTTTGAAATCGTCACGGAGTCAAGTCCCTTCTGTTCAAGTGTCAGAGAACTTTTTCATATGATTGGCCATTCCAGTTTCGCTTTTGTCTCCAGGAATGAAATTTTCAGATGACAGAATCTAAATGGGCTCTTGGAAATCAATCTTGAAGCACCATCTGCCTGTGATAAGCTTCTGTCTTTGCACTGTCACCAAGAGACATTCCATTGGAGTAGTCACCAACTTCATGAAATCCCACAAATGATAAGGCTGAAGACATTTGCCAAAACTGCAAAAAAGATTTTCGTGGTCAACTCAGCAGAGAAACCAGGTTGGCTGTCGAACATGGAAAAGACAATTTTCAATTGTTGTCTAGGGTCAGGTTGTGCTCTATGATTTATAACAGTCTCTGGTTCTCGAAAGATTCCTTTGAGTTCACAAAGGACATGAACATTTTTGACTCTTTAAAAGCAACAATGATCACATGAGAGATCTGGAATTTATGGGACCTCTCTAAATTTCAGAACGCAGTCCAGTTATTTTCTTCTGGGAAAGACAGGCTACTTACTGATGCTGCCGTCTTTGGTGCTCTGGCTTTCGGTTTATTTCTTTGTTTGTTTTGAAGTAAATTTAACCACAGTTTGTACTTTTCTTGATAAGGCATCTACACCAAGCAGAGGTGGAGAGTTTCTGAGAGAAATAATGAGTCTGGGAGCAGTGAGCTCATGTGGAAGTGTGGAGGAAGGAAAAGAAAGAAAGAAAGAAAGAAAGAAAAGAAAGAAAGAAAGAAAGAAAGAAAGAAAGAAAGAAAGAAAGAAAGAAATTTTACTGGGGCTTCTGACCTTTTCCTGCTCTAAGATCCTGTCCACTTCTCACTCCACCAAATACTGGCAATGGATTAATTTTTTCACGGTGTCCCTGTGATGATGATCTGCAGGAGTCTATAGTGACTTCTCTGCCATGTGTGTTATAACTGAGATGTCTTTCATACGAGATGACACAGGAAATAGCCCCTGGTGTCTCCTTTTCTTTTAAGCCCCATCCTGAGGCAATCAGGAGTAATGCCATTGAGTTCTGTTTGGTCCGTCGTCATGACAACGCTCTAAGCCAATTATATTTTTTGTAAGTTTCTTACCTCAGAGACCACCTCTCCCAAAGCCAAGTAGATGATGGGATGGGAAGCAACAGTGGCCAAAATACCTGCCTGGAACCGAGGAATGTTCTCCTATGCCAGGTGAACAAGACAGTTGTACACATACCCCTAGCATTTGTAAAAGCAACCTTCTCTGTTCCAACATGATTTCTTAAAGTTGGGTTCACATAGAAGCACAAGGGCAGTTGCTCCTTCTCTTTTTTCTCACCTTCCTCCATGACCTGGGTGTTTGGATATCACGTTCTGAATATTTCCAATCTTATATCTTGATGTTTCAAGTCATGTCATAAATTGCACCTGGCGTTCCTCACTCATAAATTTATTCCTTTGAAATCGTCACGGAGTCAAGCCCCTTCTGTTCAAGTGTCAGAGATCCTTTTCATATGATTGGCCGTTCCACTTTCACTTTTGTCTCCAGGAATGAAATTTTCAGCCGACAGGAATAAAATGGCCTCTTGGTAATCAATCTTGAAGCACCATATGCCTGTGTTAAGCTTCTTTCTTTGCACTGTCATCAAGAGATATTCCAATGGAGTAGTCATCAACTTCTTGAAATTCCACAAATGATAACGCTGAAGACACTTGCCAAAACTGCAAAAAAGATTTGCATGGTCAACTCAGCAGAGAAAGCAGGTTGGCTTTGAACATGGAAAAGACAATTTTCAATTGTTGTCTAGGCTCAGGTTGTGCTCTAAGATTTATAACAATCTCTGGTTCTCGAAAGATTCTTTGGAGTTCACAATGGGACATGAACATTTTTGGCTCTTTAAAAGCAACAATGGTCACTTGAGAGATCTGGAAATTATCGGTCCTATCGAAATTTCAGAACGCAGTCCAATTTCATTTTCTTCAGGGAAATACAGGCTACTTACTGATGCTGCCCTTTTTGGTGCTCTCGCTTTCGGGTTATTTCTTTGTTTGTTTTGAAGTAAATTTAACCACAGTTTATGCTTTTCCTGATAAGGCATCTACACTAAGTAGAGGTGGACAGTTTCTGAGAGAGATAATGGGTCTGGGAGCAGTGGCCTCATGTGGAAGTCTGGAGGGAAGAAAGAAAGACAGAAAGAAAGAAAGAAAGAAAGAAAGAGATGTAACGTGACCTTGTACTGAGGCTTCTGACCTTTTCCTGCTCTAAGATCCTGTCCTCTTCTCACTCCCCCAAATACTGGCAATGGATTAAATTTTTCACAGTGTCCCATTGATGAAGATCTGCAGGAGTCTATAGTGCCTTCTCTGTCATGTGTGTCTTCTCTGAGATATCTTCCATACAAGATGCCACAGTGAATAGCGCCCAGGTGCTTTATTTTCATTCAAGCCCCATCCTGAGGCAATGAGGAGTAATGCCATTGAGTTCTGTTTGGTCAGTCGTCACGGCAACGCTCTAAGCCAATTAGATTCCTTTGAAGTTTCCTACCTCAGAGACCACCTATCCAAAAGCCAAGTAGTTGAAGGGTTGGAAAGCCAGAGAGGGCAAAATACCTGCCTGGAAGCGAGGAATGTTCTCCTGTGACATGTGAACAGGAGAGCAGCACACCCCCCCTGAATCTGTAAAAGCATCCTTCTCTCTTCCAACATGATTTGTTAAAGATGGGTTCAAATAGAAGCACAAGGGCAGTTGCTCCTTCTCTTTTTTCTCACATTCCTCCATTACCTAGATGTTTGGATCTCATGCTCTACATATTTCCAATCTTATGTCTTGGTGTTTCAAGTCATGTCATAAATCGCACCTGGCGTTTCTCACTCATACATTTGTTCGTTTGAAATCGTCACGGAGTCAAGCCCCTTCTGTTCAAGTGTCAGAGATCCTTTTCATATGATTGCCCATTCCAGTTTCGCTTTGTCTCCAGGAATGAAATTTCAGGCGGCAGGATTAAAATGGGCTTTTGGAAATCAATCTTGAAGCACCATATGCCTGTCATAAGCTTCTGTCTATGCACTTTCACCCAGAGATATTCCAATGGAGAAGTCACCAGCTTCATGAAATACCACAAATGATAACACTGAAAATACTTGCCAAAATTGCAAAAAAGATTTGCGGGGTCAACTCACCTGAGAAACCAGGTTGGCTGTTGAACATGGAAAAGACAATATTCATTTGTTGTGTAGGGTAAGGTTGTGCTCTAAGATTTATAACAATCTCTGGTTCTTGAAAGATTCCTTTGAGTTCACAATGGGACAGGAACATTTTTGGCTCTTTAAAAGCAACAATGATCACATGAGAGATCTGGAATTTATGGGACCTATGTAAATTTCAGAACCCAGGCCAATTTAATTTTCTTCTGGGCAAGACAGGCTACATACTGATGCTGCCGTCTTTGGTGCTCTGGCTTTCGGTTTATTTCTTTGTTTGTTTTGAAGTAAATTTAACCAGACTGTGTACTTTTCCTGATAAGACATCTGCACTAAGCAGAGGAGGACAGTTTCTGAGAGATATAATGAGTCTCAGAGCAGTGGGCTCATGTGGAAGTGTGGAGGAAAGAAATAAAGAAAGTAAGAAAGAAAGGAAGAAAGAGAGAAAGAAAGAAAGAAAAAGAAAGATGGAATGTCACCTTGTACTGGGGCTTCTGACCTTTTCCTGCTCTAAGATCCTGTTCTCTTCTCACTCCCCCAAATACTGGCAATGGATTAAATTTTTCTCGGTGTCCCTGTGATGATTTTCTGCAGGAGTCTATAGTGATTTCTCTGTCGTGTGTGTCATATCTGAGATATCTTTCATATGAGATGCCACAAGAAATAGCGCCCAGGTGTCTCCTTTTCATTCAAGCCCCATCCTGAGGCAATAAGGAGTAATACCATTGAGTTCTGTTTCGTCAGTCATCATGACAACGCTCTAAGCCAATTCTTTGAAGGTTCTTACCTCAGAGACCGCCTCTCCCAAAGCCAAGTAGATGAGGGGATGGGACCCAGAGAGGCCAAAATACCTGCCTGGAACCGAGGAATGTTCTCCTATACCATGTGAACAAGACAGCTGCATACAAGCCCAACATCTGTAAAAGCAACCTTCTCTGTTCCAACATGATTTCCTAAAGATGGGTTCAAATAGTAGCGCAAGTGCAGTTGTTCCTTTTCTTTTTTCTCACCTCCCTCCATTACCTAGATGTTTGGATATCACGCTCTGAATATTTCCAATCTTATATATTGATGTTTCACGTCATGTCATAAATCGCACCTGGCCTACCTCACTCGTAAATTTGTTCCTTTGAAATCGTACTGAGACAAGCCTCTTTTGTTCAAGTGTCAGAGATCCTTTTCATATGATTGGCCGTTCCACTTTTGCTTTTGTCTCCAGGAATGAAATTTTCAGCCGACAGGATTAAAATGGGCTCTTGGATATCAATCTTGAAGCACCATATGCCTGTGTTAAGCTTCTTTCTTTGCACTGTCATCAAGAGACATTCCAATGGAGTAGTCACCAACTTCATGAAATTCCACAAATGAGAACACTGAAGACACTTGCCAAAACTGCAAAAAAGATTTGCATGGTCAACTCAGCAGAGAAAGCAGGTTGGCTTTGAACATGGAAAAGACAATTTTCAATTGTTGTCTAGGGTCAGGTTGTGCTCTACGATTTATAACAATCTCTGGTTCTCGAAAGATTCCTTTGAGTTCACAATGGGACATGAACATTTTTGGCTCTTTAAAAGCAACAATGGTCACTTGAGAGATCTGGAAATTATCGGACCTATCGAAATTTCATAATGCAGTCCAATTTCATTTTCTTTTGGGAAAGACAGGCTACTTACTGAAGCTGCCCTTTTTGGTGCTCTGGCTTTCGGGTTATTTCTTTGTTTGTTTTGAAGTAAATTTAACCACAGTTTATACTTTTCATGATAAGGCATCTACAGTAAGCAGAGGTGGACAGTTTCTGAGAGAGATAATGAGTCTGGGAGCAGTGGCCTCATGTGGAAGTCTGGAGAAAAGAAAGAAAGAAAGGAAGGAAGGAAGGAAGGAAGGAAGGAAGGAAGGAAGGAAGGAAGGAAGGAAGGAAAGAAAGAAAGAAAGAAGAGATGGAATGTGACCTTGTACTGAGGCTTCTGACCTTTTCCTGCTCTAAGATCCTGTCCTCTTCTCACTCCCCTGAATGCTGGCAATGGATTATATTTTTCACAGTGTCCCTTTGATGATGATCTGCAGGAGTCTATAGTGCCTTCTCTGTCATGTGTGTCTTCTCTGAGATATCTTCCATACAAGATGCCACAATGAATAGCGCCCAGGTGCTTTCTTTTCATTCAAGCCCCATCCTGAGGGAATGAGGAGTAATGCCATTGAGTTCTGTTTGTTCAGTCGTCGTGACAACGCTCTAAGCCAATTAGATTTCTTTGAAGGTTCTTACCTCAGAGACCACCTCTCCTAAAGCCAAGTAGATGAGGGGATGGGACCCAGAGAGTCCAAAGTACCTGCCTGGAACTGAGGAATGTTCTCCTATGCCATGTGAACAAGACAGCTGCACACAACCCCAACATCTGTAAAAGCAACCTTCTCTGTTCCAACATGATTTCTTAAAGATGGGTTCAAATAGTAGCACAAGTGCTGTTGCTCCTTCTCTTTTTTTCTCACCTCCCTCCATTACCTAGATGTTTGTATATCACGCCCTGAATACTTCCAATCTTATATCTTGATGTTTCACGTCATGTGATAAATCGCTCCTGGCGTACCGCACTCATAAATTTGTTCCTTTGAAATCGTCACTGAGTCAAGCCTCTTTTGTTCAAGTGTCAGAGGTCCTTTTCATATGATTGGGCGTTCCACTTTTGCTTTTGTCTCCAGGAATGAAATTTTCAGCCGACAGGATTAAAATCGGCTCTTGGAAATCTGAAGCACCATATGCCTGTGTTAAGCTTCTTTCTTTGCACTGTCATCAAGAGACATTCCAATGGAGTAGTCACCAACTTCATGAAATTCCACAAATGATAACACTGACGACACTTGCCAAAACTGCAAAAAAGATTTGCATGGTCAACTCAGCAGAGAAGCCAGGTTGGCATTGAACATGGAAAAGACAATTTTCAATTGTTGTCTAGGGTCAGGTTGTGCTCTAAGATTTATAACAATCTCTGGTTCTCTTAAGATTCCTTTGAGTTCACAATGGAACATGAACATTTTGGGCTCTTTAAAAGCAACAATGATCACATGAGAGATCTGGAATTTATGGGATCTATGTAAATTTCAGAAACCAGTCCAATTTAATTTTCTTCTGGGCAATACAGGCTACATACTGATGCTGCCCTCTTTGGTGCTCTGGTTTCGGTTTATTTCTTTGTTTGTTTTGAAGTAAATTTAACCAGACTGTGTACTTTTCCTGATAAGACATCTGCACTAAGCAGAAGAGGACAGTTTCTGAGAGATATAATGAGTCTCAGAGCAGTGGGCTCATGTGGAAGTGTGGAGGAAAGAAACGAAAGAAAGAAAGAAAGAAAGAGGAATGTGACCGTGTTCTGGGGCTTCTGACCTTTTCCTGCTCTAAGATCCTGTCCTCTTCTCACTCCCCCAAATACTGGCAATGGATTAAATTTTTCCCAGTGTCCCTTTGATGATGATCTGCAGGAGCCTATAGTGACTTCTCTGTCATGTGTGTCATCGCTGAGATAGCTTACATATAAGGTGTCACAAGGAATAGCTCCAAGGTGTTTTCTTTTCCTTCAAGCCCCATCCTGAGGTAATGAGGAATAATGCCATTGAGTTCTGTTTGGTCAGTCGTCATGCCAACGCTCTAAGCCAATTAGATTTCATTGAAGTTTCTTACCTCAGAGACCACCTCTCCCAAAGCCAAGTAGATGAGGTGATGGAAAGCCTGAGAGGCCAAAATACCTGCCTGGAACTGAGGAATGTTCTCCTATGCCATGTGAACAGGAGAGCTGCACACACCCCCAGCCTCTGTAAAACCAACCTTCTCTGTTCCAACATGATTTCTTATTGATCGGTTCAAAAAGAAGCACAAGGGCTGTTGCTCCTTCTCTTTTTTCTCACCTGCCTCCATTACCTAGATGTTTGGATATCACGCTCTGAATATTTCCAATCTTATATCTTGATGTTTCAAGTCATGTCATAAATTGCACCTGGCGTTCCTCACTCATAAATTTGTTCCTTTGAAATCGTCACGGAGTCAAGCCCCTTGTGTTCAAGTGTCAGAGATCCTTTTCATATGATTGGCCATTCCAGTTTCGCTTATGTCTCCAGGAATGAAATTTCAGCCAACAGGATTAAAATGGTCTCTTGGAAATCAATCTTGAAGCACCATATGCCTGTGATAAGCTTCTGTCTTTGCACTGTCACCAAGAGACATTTCATTGGAGTAGTCACCAACTTCATGAAATCCCACAAATGATAATGCTGAAGACACTTGCCAAAATTGCAAAAACGATTTACATGGTCCACTCAGCAGGAAACCAGGTTGGCTTTTGAACATGGAAAAGACAATTTTCCATTGTTTTCTAGAGTCAGGTTGTGCTCTAAGATTTATAACAATCTCTGGTTCTCGAAAAATTCTTTTTAGTTCATAATTGGATGTGAACATTTTTGACTGTTGAAAAGCAACACAAGTCACAACAGGTATCTGGAATGTATGGGACTTACCTATGATTTCAGAATGTAGTCCAATTTCATTTTCTCGTGGGAAAGACAGGCTACTTACTGATGCTGCCCTCTTTGCTGTTCTGGCTTTCAGTTTATTTCTTTGTTTGTGTTGAGGTAAATTTAGCCACAGTTTGTACTTTCTCTAATATGGCATCTACATTAAGCAGAGGAGGACATTTTCTGAGAGAGATAATGATTCTGGGAGCAGAGGGCTCATGTGAGAGTGTGGACGAAAGAAAGAAAGAAAGAGAGAGAGAGAAATATAAATGGAATGTGGCCTTGTACTGGGGCATCTGACCTTTTCCTGCTCTAAGATCCTTTCCTCTTCTCACACCACGAAATACTGGCAATGGATTAAATTTTTCACAGTGTCCCTGTGATGAAGATCTCCAGGAGTCCTTTGTGCATGCTCTGTCATGTGTGTTATCTCTGAGATATATTCCATTCAAGTTTCCACAGATAATATCCCCCAATTGTCTCATTTTCCTTCAATCCCCATCCTGAAGCAATGAGGGTACTGCAACTGAGTTCTGTTTGGTCAGTTGTCATGACAACGCTCTAATCCAATGAGATTTATTTGAAGTTTCTTGCATCATAGACCACTTCTCACAAAGCAAAGTGTAGGAGGGGATGGGAAACCAGAGAGGCCAAAATACCTGCCTGGAACCGAAGAATGTTGTCCAATGTCATGTGAACAGGATCACTACACAGACCCCCCAGGATCTGGAAAAGCAACTCTCTCTGTTCCAACCTGATTTCATCAGAAAAAAGCATGATGTCAGTGGCTCATTCTCTTTTTCTCACCTGCCTCCACTACCTAGTTCTGTGGGTGTCTATCTCAAAATATTTCCATGCTAATATTCTGACTTTCAATTCATGAAAAATTTGGCAATTGCCGTTCATCACTCAGAAATATGCTCCTTTGTAATCTACAAAGAATCAGTGCTCTTCTGTTCAAGTGCCAGATATACTTTTCATGTGATTGGCCTTTCCCGTTGCCTTTGTGTCTTCCACAATGAAATTCTCTACCTTCGGGATTAAAATGGACTATTGGAAATCCAGTTTGAAGGACAACCTGCCTATGATAAGTATCTCTCTTTGCAATGACACTAACAGATTTTCCATTTGAGTAGAAAACATTAATGAACTCCCACAAATTATAAAGCTGTGGACACTTTGCCATTCTTCAAAATATCAGGATGCAGAACTCACAGAGAAACCATTTTGGCAGTTGAATATGGAAAATAACAATCAGCATATTTTGGGTAAGATCAGGTTGTGCTATTCGATCTGTAACAATATCTTGTCCAACAAAGATTCCTTTGAGTCCACAACAGGGACAGGAACATTTTGGGCACTTTGAAAGCAACACAGTTTACTTGAAAGACCTGGAATTTATGGGACCGCTATAACCATTCAGGACTTGGTCTAATTAGTTTTCCTTCCCGGAAAAGCAGGCTACAGACTCATGATGACTTTCAGATGCTCTGTTTATCGATTCATTTGTTTTGAAGAAAATTAAACCACGCATTGTACTTTACCTAATAGCCATCCTTCACTGAGCAGAAGAAAACAATTTCTGTGGGGTATAGTGAGTCTAGGAATCCGTGGGCTGATGTGGGTCTGTAGAAGGAAGATAGAAAGAAACGAAGAAAGAAAGAAAGAAAGAAAGAAAGAAAGAAAGAAAGAAAGAAAGAAAAGAAAGAAAGAAAGAAAGAAACCATGGGACATATGACCTTGTCCTCCTCTGAGATGCAGTCCTGTTCTCATTCCCACAAATACTGGCCATGGATTAAATTTTTCAGTGTCCTTGTGATCATGATCTACAGGAGGCTTTTGTGCCTTCTGAGTCATGTGTGTCTTCTCTGAGATATCTTCCATTCAAGAATCTACAGGGAATAGCGCCCACGTGTCTCCTTTTCCTTCAAGCCCCCTCCTGAGGCAATGAGGAGAACTGGGAATGATTTCTGGTTGTTCAGTTACCATGACAACGCTCTAAGTCAATGAGATTTCTTTGAAGTTTCTTGCATCACGGACCACCTAACACAAAGCAAAGTCGAGTAGGGGATGGGAAACCAGAGATGCCAAAAGACCTGCGTGGAATTGAGGAATTTTCTCCTAAGTCATGTAATAACAGGATCGCTACACAGACCCCCAGCATCTGGAAAAGGAACTCTCTCTGTTCCAATCTGATTTCTTTAGATACAAGCACGATGGCACTGGCTCATTCTGTTTTTCCTCACCTGATTCCACTACCTAGTTCTTTGGGTGTCTCGCTCAAAATATTTCCAAGCTAATATCGTGACTTTCAATTAATGACAATTATGGGATTTGCCATTCTTCACCCATAAATATGCTCCATTGAAATCTGCATGGAATCAATACTCTTCTGGTCAAGTTCCAGAAATACTTTTCATGTGATTGGAATTTTCCCTTGCTTTGTGTCTTCAACAGTGAATTTTCTCCCTCCAGGAATAAAATGAACTATTGGAAATCCAGTTTGAAGGACAGTATGCCTGTGATAAGGTTCTGTCTTTGAAATGACACAAACAGATTTTCCATTTGAGTAGAAAACATCTTAGTGAACTCCCACAAATGATAGAGCTGGAGACACTTTGCAATTTTTCAAAAAATTGGGATGCTAAACTCAGCTGAGGAACCAGTTCGGCGTTTGAATATGGAGAGCCAATCATCATTTGATGTCTAAAGTCAGGTTGTGCTATTCAAACTGTAACAATCTCTGGTTCAACAACGATTCCTTTGAGTCCACAAGAAGGACAGGAACATTTTTGGCACTTTAAAAGCAACACAGTTACCTTAAAAGATCTGGAATTATGGACCTCTATAAGCATTCAGACAGTGGTTGAATTAGTTTTATTTTTCCTGGAAAGTCAGGCTAATTACTGATGTTGACATCTTTGGTGCTTTGTTTTTTGGTTTATTTGTTTTGAAGTAAGTGAAACCGCACATGGTGCTTTACCTAATATCCATCCTGCACAAACCAGATGAAATCAATTTCTGCGAGGGATAGTGAGTTTGGGAATAAGCGGGCTGATGTGCGTCGGTAGAAGAAAGAACAAAAAGAAAGAAAGAAAGAGAGTGAAAGAAAGAGTAAAAGAAAGAGAGAAAGAGAGAAGAAAAGAATGGGACCATGAACTGGGACATCTGACCTTGTCTTTCTAAGACCCAGTCCTCTTCTCATTCCCACAAATACTGGCAATGGATTAAATTTTTCACTGTGTCCTTGTGGTCATTATCTACAGTAGACTTTTGTGCCTTCTCAGTCATGTGTGTCTTCTCTGAGAAATCTAACAATCGAGAATCCACAGGCAATAGCGCCCAGGTCTTTCCTTTTCCTTATAGCCCCATCTTGAGGCAAAGAGGGTACTGCAACTGATTTCTCTTTGGTCAGTAACCTGACAGAGCTCTAACCAAATAGTTTTCTTTGAAGTTTCTTGCATCACAGACCACCTCTCACACAGCAAAGTGTAGGAGGGGATGGGAAACCAGAGAGGCAAAAAGACCTGCCTGGACCCCACAAATTTTCTCCTTTGCCATATGAACAGGATCGCTACACAGACACCCAGCATCTGGAATAAGAACTCTCTCTGTTCCAACATGATTTCTTTATATAGAAGCACGAGGGCAGTGGCTCATTCTCTTTTTTCTCACCTCCCTCTACTTCCTCATTATTTCGGTGTCTTGCTCCAAATATTTCCAAGCTAATATCGTGATTTCCAAGTCATGACAAAATGGGAATTGCCGTTCCTCACTCATAAAGATGCTCCTTTGAAATCTGCACGGAATCATTCCTCTTCTGGTCAAGTTCCAGAGATACGTTTCATGTGATTGGGCTTTCCCCTTGCCTTTGTGTCTTCCACAATGATATTCTCTACCTCTAGGATTAAAATAGACTATTGGTTATCCAGTTTGAAGGACAATATGCCTGTGATAAGCTTCTGAGTTTCCAATGACACAAACAGATTTCCAGAGGATTAGAAAACTTCTTAATGAACTCTCACTAATGAAAGAGCTGTGGACACTTTGCCATTCTTCAAAATATCAGGATGCTCAACTCAGCACAGAAACCAATTTGGCATTTGAATATGGAAAATACAATCATCAATTGTTGTCTAAGATAAGCTTGTGCTATTTGATCTTTAACAATCTCTGGTTCAACAAAGATTCCTTTCAGTCCACAACAGGATCAGGAACATTTTGGGCACTTTCAAAGCAACACAAGTCACTTGAAAGATCTGGAATTTATGGGACCTCTATAAGCATTCAGAACGTGATCTAATAAGGTTTTCTTCCCCGAAAGACAGGATACTTACTCATGCTGACATCTATGGTGCTCTGTTTATCGGTTTCTTTGTTTTGAAGTAAATTAAACCACGGATTGTACTTTACCTAATATCCATCCTTCACTAAGTAGAATAAAATAATTTCTGTAAGGAAAAGTGAGTCTGGGAATCAGTGGGCTGATGTTGGTCTGAAGAAGCAAAAAAGAAAGAAAGAAGGAAAGAAAGAAAGAAAGAAAGAAAGAAAGAAAGAAAGAAAGAAAGAAAGGGACCATGTACTGGAACATCTGACCTTGTCCTCCTCTGAGATCCAGTCCTCTTCTCATTCCCACAAATACTGGCAATGGATTAAATTTTTCACTGTGTCCTTGTGGTCATTATCTACAGTAGACTTTTGTGCCTTCTCAGTCATGTGTGTCTTCTCTGAGAAATCTAACAATCGAGAATCCACAGGCAATAGCGCCCAGGTCTCTCCTTTTCCTTAAAGCCCCATCCTGAGGCAAAGAGGGTACTGCAATTGATTTCTCTTTGGTCAGTAACCTGACAGAGCTCTAAGCCAAAGAGTTTTCTTTGAAGTTTCTTGCATCACAGACCACCTTTCACACAGCAAAATGTAGGAGGGGAAGGGAAACCAGAGAGGCCAAATTCCTGCCTGGAACCAAAGAATGTTCTCCTGCGCCATGTAAGAACAGGATCTCTACACAGGCCCCCAGCATCTGAAAAAGGAACTCTCTATGTTCCATCCTGATTTCTTTAGATAGAAACACGATGGCACTGGCTCATTCTCTTTTGTCTCACCTGCCTCTACTACCTCGTTCTTTGGGTGTGTCACTCAAAATATTTCCAAGCTAATATCGTGATTTTCAAGTCATGACAAACCTGGGAATTGAAGTTCCTCACTCAGAAATATGCTCCTTTGTAATCTTCAAGGAATCAATTCTCTTCTGGTCAAGTACTAGTGATACTTTTCATGTGATTGGCCTTTCCCGTTGCCTTTGTGTCTTCAGCAATGAAATTCTCTACCTACAGGATTACAATGGACAATTGGAAATCCGGTTTGAAGGACAATATGCCTGTGTTTAGGGTCTGCTTTTGCAATGATGCAAACAGATTTTCCATTTGAGTAGAAAACTTCTTAATGAACTCCCACAAATGATAGAGCTGTGGACACTTTGCCATTCTTCAAAATATCGGGATGCTCAACTCAGCAGAGAAACCAGTTCGGCATTTGAATCTGGAAACGACAAGCAGCAATTGTTGTCTAAGATTGAGTTTTGCTATTTGATCTTTAACAATCTCTGGTCCAACAAAGATTCCTTTGAGTCCACAACAGGTGCAGGAACATTTTTGGCTCTTTGAAATCAACATGGGTCACTTGAAAGTCCTGGAATTTATGGGACCTCTATAAGGATTCTGAACGTGGTGTAATTAGTTTTCCTAACCTGAAAGATAACCTCCATACTCATGCTGACATTTTAGGTGCTCTGTTTATCGGTTTATTTGTTTTGAAATAAGTTAAACCACAGATTGTACTTTACCGAATATCCATCCTTCACTAAGCAGAAGAAAACAATTTCTGTAAAGGATAGGGAGTCTCAGAATCAGTGGCTGATGTGGGTTTGTAGAAGAAAGAGAGAAAGGAAGAAATCATGAAAGAAAGGAAGGAAGCAAGAAGGAAGAAAGAAAGAAAGAAAGAAAGAAAGAAAGAAAGAAAGAAAGGAACCATATACTGGGAGATTTGACCTTGTCCTTCTCTGAGATCCAGTCCTCTTCTCATTCAAGCAAATACTAAAAAATGGATTAAATTTTTCACAGTGTCCTTGGGATCATGTTCTTCAGGAGGCTTTTGTGGCTTCTGAATCGTATGTGCCTTCTCTGAGATATCTTCCATTCAAGAATCCACAGGGAATGCTGCCCAGGTGTCTCCTTTTCCATCAAGCCCCATCCTGAAGCAATGAGGAGAACCACAACTGAGTTCTGTTTGGTCAGTCGCCATGTCAACTCTCTAAAACAATGAGATTTCTTTGAAGTTTCTTGCACCCCAGACCACTTTTCATAAAGCAAAATGTAGGAGTTGATGGGAAAACAGAGAGGCCAAAACACCTAACTGGAACCAAAAAATGTTCTCCTATGCCATGTGAACAGAATAGCTACACAAACACCCAGCATCTGGAAAAGGAACTCTCTCTGTTCCAACGTGATTTTTATAGAGAGGAGCACGATGGCAGTGGCTCATTCTCTTTTTTCTCATCTGCCTCTTCTACCTAGTTCTTCGGGTGTCTCGCTCAAAATATTTCCAAGCTAATATCGTGATTTTCAAATCATGAAAAACTTGGCAATTACCATTCCTCACTCAGAAATATGCTCCTTTGTAATCTGCAAGGAATCAATCCTATTCTGGTGAAGTGCCAGAGATTCTATTCATGTGATTGGCCTTTCCCGTTGCCATTGTGTCTTCCACAATGAAATTCTCTACCTTTAGGATTAAAATGGACTATTGGAAATCCAGTTTGAAGGACAATATGCCTATGATAATTATCTCTCTTGGCAATGACACTAACAGATTTTCCATATGAGTAGAAAACATTAATAAACTCCCACAAATTATAGAGCTGTGAACACTTTGCCATTCTTCAAAACAAAAGGATGCTGAACGCAGCAGAGAAACCATTTCACATTTGAATATGGAAAAGACAATCAGCAATTGTTGGGTAAGATCAGGTTGTGCTATTCGATCTGTAACAATCTCTTGTCCAACAAAGATTCCTTTGAGTCCACAACAGGGACAGGAACATTTTGGGCACTTTAAAAGCAACACAGGTCACTTGAAAGACCTGGAATTTATGGGACCGCTATAACCATTCAGGACTTGGTCTAATTAGTTTTCCTTCCCGGAAAGGCAGGCTCCAGACTCATGATGACTTTCAGGTGCTCTGTTTATCGATTTATTTGTTTTGAAGTAAATTAAACCACGGATTGTACTTTATCTAATAGCCATCCTTCACTAAGCAGAAGAAAACAATTTCTGTGAGGGATAGTGAGTCTAGGAATCAGTGGGCTGATGTGGGTCTATAGAAGGAAGATAGAAAGAAACGAAGAAAGGAAAGAAAGAAAGAAAGAAAGAAAGAAAGAAAGAAAGAAAGAAACCATGTACTGGGATATCTGACCTTGACTTCCTCTGAGATGCACTCCTGTTCCCATTCCTACAAGTACAGGCAATGGATTAAATTTTTCACTGTGTCCTTGTGATCATGATCTACAGGAGGCTTTTGTGCCTTCTGAGTCATGTGTGTCTTCTCTGAGATATCTTCCATTCAAGAATCCACAGGGAATAGCGCTCATGTGTCTCCTTTTCCTTCATGTACCCTCCTGAGGCAATGAGGAGAACTGCAAATGAGTTCTGTTTGTTCAGTTACCATGACAGCGCTCTAAGCCAATGAGATTTCTTTGAAGTTTCTTCCATCACAGACCACCTAACACAAAGCAAAGTGGAGTAGGGGATGGGAAACCAGAGAGGCCAAAAGACCTACTTGGAATTGAGAAATTTCCTCCTATGCCGTGTAATAACAGGATAGCTTCACAGAAACCCAAGCATCTGGAAAAGGAACTCCCTTTGTTCCATCCTGATTTCTTTAGATAGAAGCAGGATGGCACTGGCTCATTCTCTTTTTTCTCACCTGACTCCACTACCTAGTTTTTTTGGTATCTCACTCAAAATATTTCCAAGCTAATATCATGATTTTCAAGAAATGACAAAAATGGGATTTGCCATTCCTCACCCATAAATGTGCTCCATTGAAATCTGCATGACATCAATCCTTTTGTGGTCAAGTTCCAGAAATACTTTTCATGTGATTGGAATTTCCCATTCCCTTTGAGTTTTCAACAATGAAATTCTCTACCTCCAGGTATAAAATGAACTGTTGGAAATCCAGTTTGAAGGACAATATGCCTGTGATAAGGTTCTGTCCTTGCAATGACGCAAACAGATTTTCCATTTGAGTAGAAAACTACTTAATGAACTCCCACAAATGATAGAGCTGGAGACATTTTGCAATTTTTCAAAAAATTGGCATGCTAAACTCAGCTGAGAAACCAGTTCGGCGTTTGAATATGGAGAAGACAATCATCAATTGATGTCTAAGGTCAGGTTGTGCTATTCGAACTGTAACAATCTCTGGTTCAACAAAGATTCCTTTGAGTTCACAACATAGACAGGAACATTTTTGTCACTTTAAAATCAACACAGGTACCTTGAAAGATCTGGAATTTATCGACCTCTATAAGCATGCATACTGTGGTTGAATTAGTTTTTTTTTCCTGGAAAGTCAGGCTAATTACTGATGTTGACATCTTTGGTGCTTTGTTTTTCGGTTTATTTGTTTTGAAGTAAGTGAAACCACACATCGTACTTTACCTAATATCCATCCTGCAATAACCAGAAGAAATCAATTTCAGTGAGGGATAGTGAGTTTGGGAATCAGTGGGCTGATGTGGGTCGGCAGAAGAAAGAACAAAAAGAAAGAAAGAAAAGAAAGAAAGAAAGAAAGAAAAAAGAAAGAAGGAAAGAGACAGAGAGAGAGAATGAAAGAGAGAAAAAAGAATTGGACCATGAACTGGGACATCTGACCTTGTCTTCCTGTAACACCCAGTGCTCTTCTCATTCCCAAAACTACTGGCAATGGATTAAATTTTTCACAGTGTCCTTGTGCTCATTGTCTGCAGTAGACTTTTGTGCCTTCTCAGTCATGTGTGTCTTCTCTGAGAAATCTTCCATTCGAGAATCTTCAGGGAATATCGCCCAAGTCTCTCCTTTTCCCTAAAGCCCCATCCTGTGGCAATCAGGGTATTGCAATTGATTTCTCTTTGGACAGTAGCCTAACAGAGCTCTAAGCCAATGAGATTTCTTTGAATTTTCTTTCATCACAGACCACCTCTCACACAGCAAAGTGTATGAGGGGATGGGAAACCAGAGAGGCCAAAATACCTGCCTGCAACTGCAGAATGTTCTCCTACGCCATGTAAGAAAAGGATCAATCCCACTGAAGAAGGGGACTAGACAAGGATGCCCCTTATCCCCACTACTATTCAATATAGTACTGGAGGTCTTAGTAAATAACATAAGACAACGAAAAGACATCCAAGGTATCCAAATGGGAGAGGAGGAGGTCAAATTATCATTATTCGCTGATGACATGATCCTCTACGTCGCAAATGCCAAAAGCTCCACATCCGGAGTACTAACAGCGATAGAGGAATATGGAAGGGTGGCAGGATATAAGATCAACAAACAGAAGTTGATTGGTCTGCTCTACACATCTGACAATACCACAGAAGAGGAGATCAAGAAAGCAGTTCCATTCACAATAGCCAAGAATAAATTGAAGTACCTAGGGATATACCTGACCAAAAAAACAAAAGACCTATACAAGGAAAACTACAAAACCCTACTACAGGAAACGAAAAGCGACCTCCACAAATGGAGGAACATCCCATGCTCATGGATTGGGAGACTCAATATAATAAAGATGTGTATCCTACCCAGGGCACTTTATAAGTTCAATGCTATCCCAATCCAAATACCAACAACCTTCTTTAGAGAACTGGAAAAATTGATCACAAACTTCATATGGAGAGGGGAAAAGCCCAGAATTAGCAGGGATCTCCTCAAGGATAAGAACACAGTAGGAGGGCTGCCTTTACCTGACTTTCACACTTACTACAAAGCCACAGTGGTCAAAACTGCATGGTACTGGCATAATGACAGATACACAGATCAATGGAAAATAATAGAAAACCCAGAAATAAAACCATTGGCATATAGACAACTGATTTTCAACAAGGGCCCCAAAAGTATCAAATGGGCGGGTGATGCCCTTTTCAACAAATGGTGCTGGAGACAATGGAAATCTACATGTAGAAAAATGAAACAGGATCTCAACCTCAGTCCATGCACAAGAACAAACTCGAGGTGGATCACAGACCTGGAAGTAAAACCACAAACCATCAGAACCATTAGCGAGAGAATTGGGG
>PVJH01034673.1:0-20400 GCA_004026705.1 Nesogale talazaci
GGCGGGGCTGGCCGGGCGGGACTCCATGGCGGGCGTGCGGGCGGCCCCAGGGTCTGTTTTAACGGAAAAATGAAATCATCATTGTCTAAATAGCACCCTTTACAGCTCTTCATTTTACTTCAGAGCTGCTTGTGCCAACTGAGAGACTATGACGCATGGATTTCTGTAGACACACAGTTGTATATGTCACCCCTTCCCAGCAGTGTGCTGGCGTTGGCCACACGGGCTCAGCAGAGTCTCCCATTAACATGCTCAGGACTATTTGGACGCAGTTGTTAAACACAGCCATTCTTAAAGGTAAGTTCCATGAACTTACACTGGAATCAATCATGTGAGCTGCGAAGTGCTCAGAATTTGGCACTTCTCAAAAGTATCTGATTCCATTTGACAATGATTCATTCTCTGACATTTATTTCTGTTTATTGTGTCTGTCTGGGGGATACCATTTACTCGTGAATCTCTGAGCGTTTCTCTCCATTTCCCCTTCCATGACATCACTCTCAGGGCTAAAAGGAGGCCGGAGGTTGCTGTGGAGATATTTTGTTGATGGGATTCACATTGAAGTCAGCGGACCTAAGTAAAACTTCAGAGGCTCCCAAATTTTTATGGCCTTTTTATGGCCACTCCCTTTTTCAGGAAAAAAACCCTCTTGTACTGTAATAGCCCATAAGCCAGGATAAAGTGTGGGCCTTGCCTAGCCCCCAGTCTTGGACTGTCCCGGTGCCCAGGAAGATAGTGTCCTGTTTTTCAGGAAACGTCACTCCAGGGAATTGGGCCTCATCCAATCAGTTGAAAACCTTTTGAACACAAACAAGCTTCCTGGGAGAAAAATGTTCTCCCTTAAGACAGTGGAGAGGCTGCCTGACTGGGGACCAATTTCAGAACCAAGACTCTCAGAGATTCCAGTCTGTCACAAGATCCATGGCTTTGCCAGGAGCCCTGATGGCATCATTGGTAGTGTGCTGGGCTCTTAACTGAAAGATCAGCAGTTCAAAACCACCAAGAAGACAGGCTTTTTACTCCTGTAAAGAGTTATAGGCTTGGAAATTGACGGGGCAGTTCTGTCCATCCTAGAGGGTGGCTATCAGTCAGAAGCAATCCAATGACAGTGATAAGAAGATAGTCAGAGGAGCAATTATTAAACACACACACACACACACACACTTTGATGGCACCGTCAAGTGAGTGATGAACTGCTAACTTTAAGGCGGTCAAACCCGCCAGCTTTTCTTTGGGAGAAAATGAGGCTGTTTGCATCTGTAAAGGGTTATAATCTTAGAAACCTGTTATAAGATTTCTATGTTAGAGTCCAGTAAATGGTACTAATGGGTGTTTTACACAAACACACACACACACACACAGGTATCGAAATGATGGTGGAAAAAGTAAATTTTCCATTAAGTTGTTTTGTATTGTTTTGAACTGCATACTCTCAAGTGCATTGTAACTCTGCATCCTTGGGCCCATGGGAATAATCTCACCTAGAAAATGACCTTGCTTGGTATGTAAATGAGGTTCTATCAGTGGACCGCAGTTCTCAACCTGTGGGTTTAGACTCCTTTAAGGCTGCGACCCTTTCACAGGGGTTACCCGATTCCTAACAGTAACAAAATTACAATGATGAAGTAGCAACGGAAATAATTTTATGGTTGGGGGGTCACCACAATACGAGGAACTGTATTAAAGGATCGGAGCCTTAGGAAGGAAGAGAGTCCCTGATGTGGGGGGTGTTTTGTGATATCCAGAGATCACTTTAACCCAGAAGCAAGTAAGGAGAGCTGAGAAGCAAGTGAGGCTGCGTGATGATCACCAGGGGAACACATCTGTAAAAAGACCTTCTTTCCAGGACTTCCTCCAGGGCAGAAGGAGAGAGATGGGCATTCCCCTGGAGCGAGAGCCCAGATTTCAGACCACTGACCTCCTCACTTGTTCCTTACAGCCACTGCCTTGTGATAATAAGGGATGAGCAGCCCAGAGAAACTAGCATACTATCCCCAGTAAGTATCTTCCTGCTTCTGTTTCTTTGGAGAATTCTGATTGGTAGTTTGAAATGAGCCATGATGGGAATATAGGTGTTATGAAAATTGGAGGATTTCTTTTCCTCTTACTCTTTCAGAGAGCCAGCTATTAAAAATCCACCAGCACAACCCCGTCTTTTCCCTTCAGTTCAGGAAAAGTGGGATGTGGCTTGGCTCCCACCTCCTTCCTCCTGTGAAAGGCTGTGTGGGTCTCTTGCCTCCCTCTGCTCTGGAGCTGGGACTGCCCTGCTTGGGGCTTGGGTGTCCTGTTTCCTCTTTGACAACTGCTCAACAGTCAATTTCATTCTCTTCAAAGTGGGGCTCTTGCTTGTGCATTTGAAAGCTTGACGAAGAGTTTTGATTTTTCTTCTTCAGTCTGAACAGTCAAGAATTACAGGGCAAAGAAACTGGGGCTCATTGGGCTTCCAGTATTTTCTTAAGCCCAAGATTCAACAAGGAATGGTGAAGATGTTATAAAGATTAAGACTCACGGCCATCAAGTCAATTCTGACTCATGATGCCTCTCATCTACAAAGTACACCCGGCCATCAACTGTACCTGGAGATCTAGTTGGCATGCAGATTGTGGTTTGGTACATTTTGTGTTCCCCCTATGACACATTCCTAAAACTCCCCAATGGGTGATGTCGTCGCTGTTGGTTGCCTCTTTGAGACAAGAGCGAGAATGTTTTTGACTATACATCTGTACTTCCAAAGGACAGCAAGTAAAAAGGAGAGAAAATAGAAGGAAGGAGAAATCAGTGAGGAGGACAATGAAAATCGTTCAGATGAAATGTATTAGGCAGTTCATTTAAAGGACTGCCCTGGCAGGGTAGTCGTTCCTCATGGGGCTACCATCCGCATGGCCAGCAATTTCAAAGTGCTAGCAGCTCTCTAGGAAAAAGACTGGGCTTTTTAATCCCATAAACAGTTACAGGTCAGAAAACCTACAGGGTCTCAGCATTGACTCAATGGCAGTGAGACAGGAAGGGAAAAACAGGTGGCTTTCTCAGTCTACAAATTACTTTCATATACAAAATTACAAGTGGGAGACATACAGCCATGCTGCCAGCTGCCACGAAGGGGACTCTGGCTCACAGCCTCCTTATACAGGGTGTCTGAGACTGTAGCCCTTTCCAAGACCTGCTAGCATCAACTGTCTCTCTTTGCAGGTGGATAGGCTTGAACTACCAACGCCACCACCAATGCCACCACAGGCAACTTGTCAATATTTCTCTGCACCGGTACAGAAGGGATCTTGGTGAGTTACTGGGTCATCCTCTAGTCCCTCAAGTCAGGGTTTCCCCCTTCTCTCTGCTGGGCTTGAACAATGGCCTGCCTGAGACAAGAGCAAGCCAGAGAGCACATCCATCTCCCTGCAGTACTGGGAGACAAAGGTACACAGGGCCAGCCTCCTGCAGTCAAACCCCAGACCCATTTCCAAGGCATCCATTTTGAGTCCTAGAATCTCTGTAGGACAATATAAAACTGCCCAGTATGGTTCCTAAGGCAATCATCTTTATGGAAGCGGACTGCCAATACCTTTCTGCCACTAGTCACCCTTAACCATTGCATGACTATGACTGCTGCGTGACTATGGTTGCTTTAACCAGTGCATCACTATGACTGCTGTTATGCTGTCAAATGCAAAATCAAACTCACTGCTTTTATGGCTCCCAGGGATGCCAAAGGTCAAGGTAGACCCGCCCCTGTGGGTTTCTGAGACTGCAGAAAGCCTTGACTTTCTCCAGACTGTAGAAAAATCCATATTCCTCCCTCAGAGGGGCTGGTGGTTTTCATCTGCCAATCTTCAATGCATAGCCACTATGCCGCCAAGAGAGTTTCAAGTTCCTCATGTACACATTTGTCATCTCAACCCAGGCCCAGCTTTCCCAGAAAGTGGACGCTCTCCCAGGAGTCCATTCTGATTCCAGCATCCAGTTCACCAGTTTACTGATATTCTTTCCATGAATAGAAACTTAGGTGCCAACCTTCATTCATACACTTATTCCAACTGGCTAATTAGTACAGTAACAGCTAACGTTTTTGAATGCTTGCTGTGTTCTGGGGAGTGCTCAAAGTGTTTTACATTTATTTGATTAATTCGAATTAGGAGGCTGGGAAGGCTGATCAGCCTTGGTTCATCAGTCTCATGTGAGAACAACATCTGCAGTCTGTCCCTTCTTTTGTGGAATTGAGTGTTAGGTCTCCCAATTTGCTCACTATGGTTCCTCCAGGAATCTCTGCAAGTGCAAATGGCTAACATGGGTGGCTGCTGACCAAAAGGTCAGAGCCTATCCAGGGCAGCTTGGGAAAAGAGGCTTTGAGACCTCGTTTGGAAAAATCAAGACAAATCTATGAAGTTCAGTTCCACTCTGGGGCCAGCATGAGTCCAAGTTCACTCATGGGCAATGGATAATGATTCCTCCAATAATTGGCTCTCAAAGGTTAGAACCCCAAGGGCCCTCAGACACTGAGGAAAACTGATTTAACAAACACCATGAGAATTTAATAAATTTTCATAAGAAACTTACAGCTTCCTATAGACCTTTGCAGTGGTGTGTTAAAATTGGGGCTCAGACACAGTTACCATTTGTCAATGATCTGACGCAGCCTCACTGAGGCTTGGCTTCCTCATCAAAGCTACTCAGATGGGGGGGGGGGCAACATGTAGGTTGTGTAGACAAAGTCTTACCATCCTTCCCTCTAAGGAGCACATGGCTTTACTTCTTCCAATACAGATTGGTTTGTCCTTTTAGCCATCTATGGCACTTTCAGTTTTCTTCACTGGCACCACAGTTCAAATGCACCGATTCTTCTATGGTCTTCCTTATTCAGTGTTCCACTTTCACATGCATATGATGCAATGGAGAATTCCATGGCTTGGGTCAGGTGCTCCTTAGTCCTCAAAGTAACCACCTTGCTTTTCAATTCTCTAAAAATGTCTTGTGCAGCAGATTGACCTAATGCAATAAGTCTTTTGATATCTTGACTGCTGTTTCCATGCATCAATTGTGTAACACAAAACTCTTGACAATTTCACCCCTTTTCATTTATGATGATGTTACCTACAGTCTTCTGTACACTGATTTGTAACCCATACTGAAGGCTACAACCCTTGCTTTTCATCAGCAAGTCCTTAGATTCTTTCTCCCTTTCAGCAAGCAAGGTTGTGTCAAAGAGAAAGCTAGATGAGAAAGAGAAAGAAAACAGAAGCATTGATGCATTCAAATTTTGGTGTTGGAAAAGAATATTAGAGATACTGGAGACTGTCAACAGATTAAATGAATCCATTTTAGAAGAAATACAAGCTCCTGAGAAGTGAGAATGACTAGACTTCTCTTTTCTTTCTTTGAGTCTGATCTCAGGAAAGACCAATCACTGGAAAAGGACATAAAGCCAAGGACTGATGAAAACAATGAGGTGGACTGGCTCAATCGCCACACAATGGACTCAAACACATCAAAGATCTCAGAGGTGGCATGGGCCACACAACATTTCCTTCTGTTATTAGATCGCCCTGAGCCAGAGCCCCAGAAGATAACTAACAATGACAAAGCAAGAGTCAGACCTCTGACCTACAGGCCAAATCCAGCGCAGTGTTTACTATTTCATGGAAGTGATTGACTGTGGACAGAGTGAAGGTTGACAGAGCGGACCACTTTTCCATTCAACAACTCAATTTCCATGATGTGACATCCCTTCCTGGGATTTCCGTTTCCATTCCACCTGCTTTCCTAACCCTCCTGAGTTTTGTCCTTGGCTTACTGCTGGGCCTTTGGCCCTCACCTGGCTGTTCATTCCAGTGCGCACATCTCCTTAGTGTTACTGTTCCCAGAGAGATCTATTGTTAGGCTGGAAATTGGGCCAGGGGACTGAGCTTATCTCCCCTTCTGAAGGGGGAGTACAGGAAACAGTCTTAGCTTTTTCACCAGCTTCAATGCAGGCAGTAGGTCTGGTCTTTATTTATTTTTATTGGGGGCTCATCCAATGCTTATCATGATCAAGACACACATCAGTTGTATGCAGTCCACATGCACATTTGTTGCCACCATCATTCTCGAAACATCCTTCTTCTATTTATGCCCTGGTATCAGTTTCTCATATTTTCCTTTCCTCCCCACCCCGCCTCCCCCATGAACCCCTAATAATTCACAAATTATCATTATTTTGGCATATTGTACACTGTCTGATGTGTCCCTTCACCCACTTCCCTATTGTCCATACCCCAGGGAGGAGATTATATGTAGATCCCTGCAATTGGTTCCCCCTTTCGACTCCACCATCCCTCCAACCTCATGGTATCACCACTCTTACCACTGGTCCTGACGGGATCATCTGTCCTGAATTTCCCATGTTTCCAGTTCCTATCTGTACTACTATACATGCCCTGGTCTATCTGGAATTGTAAGGTAGAATTGGGATCATGACAGTGGGTGGGAGGAAGCATTTAAGAACTAGAGGAAAGTTGTATATTTCATTGTTGCTACACTGTACCTTGGCTGGCTTGTCTCCTCCTGTGACCCCTCGTTAAGGGGATATCATTTCACCTATTGATGAGCTTTAGTCTTTACAACATGGTCTTAAATTCTTGCACATCCTCCTCTGACTCCTAGGAGCATGGTCTGTGATGCCTTTCAGAGCAGTTGGTAGCAATCCCAGCACCACTCAGTTCTTTGGTATGCAGGGTCATAGAAAGTGAGGATCACACGATCCACGAGTCCATCGACTATTTTCACACGTCTTCCATTTTCATCACTCTGTTTTCCTCCTGACAAAGACACCCGTGGTTGTGCCCTACAAGGCCGCCCACCAGCTTTTATGATCCCAGTTGCCATTCACCAAATCTAGTTGCAGAACAATGTTGTTGTGGATTCTGTTTGGCCAACTGACCTGGGTGTCCCCTGAAAACTAAGATTTGAAGGACTCACTGCCTTAAGGTGTTCGGCTCTTAATACATCGGCGGAGTTTTCATAGCTCCGCCCCTTGTGCACTCCACCCCACTCCTGGATGTAGGGCTTCACGTTTTTGCGCTGCCGAGAAACTCAAAAGCGGAATGATTACCGTTGCAGGAACAGGACACGCAATCTAAAGTTCGCCGTCATGAATCAAGTTTTGCTGGAACACAGCCACACAGTGGAATGATTATTGCTGCAAGAACATGACATGGAATCTAAGGTTCAGCGTCCTGAATCAAGTTTTGCTGGAACACAGCCACATCCGTTTGTTTACAGATGATTGGAGGCCGCTTTTAAGCAACACCAGCAGAGTTGAGCATGGCAGTAACCGTCCGGCCTGGAAAACCTAAGCTAGTTAGCAGTTGACCTCTCTGGGGATGAAGCCTGCAGCCCTTGATTCATTTCTGTTGGGTGATCACATACTCACGATGAGCCTTAATGGTGTGGAAAGGGCATGTGCGATTTCCAGAAGAGCAGAAGCTGCCGCGTGGTGGGGGCTTTTGCCAAGTTGACAGTACTCTGGGCCCGTAGCACATTTTAGGCGGCGGCTTCACTTGCTTAGAAAGCCCTCCCCTGCCTTGCAGGAGCACTTCACTCTGTGGGAGGACTGTCGACTGTGGAGCAGGAACTACGCCGCGAAGTTCTGATGTTCGCCGGTTCTGCATCCTGAGACACAGGGCGGGGGAGCATGTTAGGACCGGAAGAAAGAACAGCCACCAGAAAACATTCCTCAGCATGGAGTCAGTGACGCTTGGAGTATGGAAGGACTTCGTTTAAAATCACCGGCGTCCTTCCAGCTTGTCAGACATTTCAACCCAAACACCGTCTTTCTGGAAAACAGTCCCTCCTTCACACACACACACACACACACACACACACACACACACACACACCGCTGCTCAGCTGTGAGGGGGCCTCCGGAGTTTCTATCTCTGGAATCCGCTGGGGCAGGTTGCCTCAGTAACAGCATTCAGCGCATTTAGAAAGCTGTGCAGTCAAGAAAAAACACTACTCCAGAAGGAAAATGGAGTGTCCCCCCCCCCCTTTTTCCTTTGCAACTTTAAACACACACACACACACACAAAGCCACAAAATGTGTGCCATCAAGATATGCGGATGTGCTCAGAGACAAGGACATCTGTCACGGTTGAATGGAGCTGCATCTCCACGCAGAGTGCAAGCTACTCCGGTGTCCCTTTAAGGGACTGGAGGAGATGGCAGATTCTTGCAGCAAACCACTGGATATCAGTAAATAAGCCCACAAACAGGGGGATGGTTGTTTTCTGAGGCTTGGCAGCAAGCCTGCAGTCTCGATGTTTGCTCACCCCCCCACAAACTGTGTGAATCCAGAGGCAACAACTCTCAGGACAGCAGCTCACAGCGTATGTCCCCATCCTCATCTCACTGAATTTGAAGGCTTCCCTTCACAGCTCTCCTTCAGATCCCAGGCTGACTCCGGTTACGGTCTAATTCTGTGGGTCTAAAGGCGGCTCCCAGGGCCAACTGCAAAGGTATAAAGGGAGAGATGGTGCGCGGCAGCTGCAGAGGCAAGGGTCTGGTTTAGCGCGCGGCCCCAGCGTTTAAGGTCACCCGTGGCAATTTCCACACACGGATGTTCTCACAATGAAAGAAAAGCAGTATTTAAATGAGTTTCACGGCTTCCAATTTTGGCAGTACGTGGGCATGGATCGCTGCGGCTTTTCAGATTAGTGGTGTGATTTTTCCAGGCTGGCCTTGAACATATTGTTGGGCGCTCCAGGGGAATTTGGCTGCTGGGAGAATTGAAAGACTCAGGAGGAACAGAGCTTTGATGCCCACCCCTCCCTCCCCCTCCGCCGAATGCTGTGAAAAGTGGCTCGAGTCTGACCCCAGCCCTGGGGTGAGCTGGAGGGACGGCAGAGAGGAGGTCAGGGAATCTCCATTCCCTCCCGCATCCAGCAAGGCCATGCTGAATATGCTGTGCCCTTCAGCCGGGGTTCTTGAAAGGAGGTCCTCTGGTCTACTCTAGAGCAGATTTGAGCTGCTCCTCAGAAGTGCAGATGCCCGGGAACATGAGCGCATGAAATGGGCCAGAGTCTCTGGGATTCATGGCCCAGAGACAGGGATGTAACCAACGCTTCCAGGTATTCCTTGGCAAAGGACCAGAGTGGCAAGCTGCAGAGAGTAGAAAAGAATGTGGCCTCTGGAGACCTCTGCCCTGGGGTGATGCTGGCCTTGGGAAGACACTGCATTTTGCTTTCTTGACTCTCAGTTTACCTATCTTTAAAATGGGAGATGGGGATCATCTGTTCCATTTGGAGTTCCCCTGAAGAGGATTAAAGGAAAACGTCAGAAGAAAGGCACGGGGAATGTGCCATCCCTAGTAGTTATTGAATCCATGTGTGGTAGTTCCATGATCTGGTGTTCATTTGGGACTTGAGAGGATTAAGAGTGGAGAGGTAGAGTCTAGTCTGTCAATTGGATCATAGCTAATGAGGCCTCTGTGTGGACCAACCCTTCTCCTGAGGATTCTGGGACATCTGAGTTTTTGGTCTTTGGAGGTGGGAGAGACATTCTACTCACTCCCTGAGAGACATTGCAACGGACAAGACACTTGAATGGTGCTAGTGCCTTGAGCCTGAGAAGTCACATGGACCTACCCTGAAGCAACCAGACCGCGGAAGCTGGAGAAGCCATGTAGAGACCTCTGCCAGTGCTGAGATGCTTACAATACCACTGAACCGAAAGACTTTCTACCCACTGACCTGTGATTGTCCTGCATTTGGCATCATTGCATGTGTTTTGTGAGTCTGAAGAGGACTTCGTAGATTGTATTGGGCTAATATCAAACGTATGGGCCTGACTGAACTGGGTTGGGATATTTTTGCAAAGTTCATTTCCTCTTGTGTATGAACCTCTTTCTTATATACGTATGAGGTTCTAGGACTTGTTTTTCTAGTCTACCTGGACTAACACAACATGACATTATCAACAAAAATCAATCTTATTTCATGGAGTCTTTTGCAATTCATAACGATCCCGTGTGCTTCTATAAGGTTCCCTGTTCTATAGGGTTTTCCGGCCAGTCATCTTTATGGAAGCAGATGTTCAGGATTCTTTTTTATGTTGCTGCTGAGTGGGTTTGAATGTCCAACCTTTAGGGCAGTAATCAATACAGATTAAAATGACTGCTGTTGCATTGATTCTGAATCATATCTACTCTGCATTGGGTTCTGAGTCTTCATGGGAGCACACAGCCTCATCTTTCTCTCTGGGAGCTACTGGTGGGTTTGAACCACTGATCTTTAGGATGGCAATTATGTGACTTGAGTAATAGTTTGACATTTGGGAGTCAACCTACTTTATTGTAAACTAGACAAAATTCTAAGTTCTGGCCTAAAATCCATAAACATACCAAAATTCTCACTGGCAGTGGAGGAAAAAAGTGTTGAATGATTTTGAATAAGATTTAGAAGATTTTTTGTTGTTTTGTCAGGGGATGGTTTTAGGCAGAAATTTGATCTCATCCTATTTTTAAACCTAGTAGTTCAACTGCCCTCTAGCCTAGTGTATAAGCCAAAAAGTTCTTTAAAGAAGAAGAAGCAGAAACAGCAGCAGCACAGGATCAAATATTGTAAGTCATAGCCCCCCCATCTGACTGCAGATTTGCTCTTGTCACCAACACCGGATGTTGCCAATGCCTTTCTTCCAGGGAAGCAGCCCCTTGAATGTGGGTGGGGGTTGCATGAGTCCCATGATTCCCTGCTGCCCCTGCTGATATCACCATCTTCTTTTATCCTGCATGCCAGCAGCCTTTGTGTTGTCCAGATTGGGTGAGAACCTGCCCGCTTCAGTGTGCTGGTAGCTGGGGCGCCCCGCATCCTAGTCAGATGAATGTCAGAGTGGGTGCTCTTCTTCTCCCGCTCATCCGGGGCTGTGACCCTTGACCCAGCCTTTACAGTCTTACCCATGCTTGGTCATAGCCCCTTGCTCCTCACAAGCATATCTCTGGTCTTGGATATACAGTGCATTTATTTACAGTATTCCTCTGCTATATTTTATTTTTGTTTTCTTATTAATCCCTCTATGGACCCAGTGTTGCCTGTGCTTGCATACAGCAGCCTGTGTTAGGGCCCATCATGCACATGCTGCGTTGTGTACGCACTGTGTGACTGTATGTGTTGCCTTAGCACCTCCCACACATGTGCGTAGCAGTGCATACCCAACACAGCGTGTATATGATGGGCCCTAACACAGGCTGCTCTATGCAAACAGTCGTGTCGTCACATTCTGGAATATCATCAACCTGCGTTAAGCCTCAAACTATACAGGCTGCATTAAGGCGGGGGATGCTGTAAAGCAGCACATGCTGTAACACAGCGTGTATAGCTCTGGTTGACAACATATTATTTTTGCTGACCCTCTTTTCCCCTTGCCGAGCGATTTTACTATTGTTCTTTGAAATAAATATTCTAAAACATTTAACCCACTGATGCCTCAAAGAATGTAATTTTATTGGTCTCTATTTTTATTTTGAAATTTATCAGTAGCTGCTGTATTTCCCACCCAAGGCTTACCCTCGAGTCAGTAAGTTTTTTCAGCTTTTTTTTTTCTGTGTGTGTGTGTGGTAAAATTAGGTGGCTTGACTGATATTCGGGTCAGCTGATCCTCACCGATCATATATGGTCGGTGGTGTGCAAAATAACCAGGGGAGCTTTTTTTGGGGTATTATTGTAAGTGCAAAATGTTAGAAGACAGAGAGTCGCTAAGCGAGAGGCAAAAGTGTAGCGTTTGGCTTGTAGAGTATCTGTTGAATCTCGTAAGGGGATTCACTATAGGGACGCTGTTACCAAAGCTTGTCTGGCAGGTCTGCTAAACGTGAGGATAGGAACTGTGGTTGGGTGTTGATGGTGAGGGTAGAGAAGAAGGATGAGAAAGAGCCGTGTGTGGGAAGGACAGGAAAAGGTTGAGGCATCTTTCCAAACCACAGAGAGCATGTAGGCATTTGCTCTGAACTAGGCCCCATGAGGATCCAGGAATTCAGTCCTTCAATCCCAATGTTCAAGTTTCCTATGCCTAAATGGGCCATATATCCACACCAGGTGGTATCGGTGTCATTGCTGACAGAAGTGATTTGTGACATTAAGCTTCTCAAACATATGTCAAGTGTGTGCTAGATGCCAGATACTCTCCTAGGTAGGTCCTAGGGTTGTCAGGTAACACTGGCCTCAGACCCATCCATGTCTGTGTCTATAGGAAGAATTTACCATGTTGACAACCATTCAAGGAGCAGTGGAGTCAGGCAGACGCTGCTGGATCTAGAATAGGG
This sequence comes from Nesogale talazaci, assembly GCA_004026705.1. NCBI lineage: Eukaryota > Metazoa > Chordata > Mammalia > Afrosoricida > Tenrecidae > Nesogale > Nesogale talazaci. The sequence goes on from PVJH01034673.1 coordinate 12,284, forward strand.
TCTTTTAAGAGCAATGTTTGGTAGAAGAGGCAGGAAGGGTAATGAGGAAATGAGACTTTTAATGGTGAGCGGTTGGAGGGGTCCAGAGGGAACAGTCAGTGGCGATTCCCTACAACCGACAGGTTGGCCGGCATTTAGGACATTCCCTGTGGCCTGGCACTAGAGAAGGACCACATAGAAGCAGGGTGGATGCCCAGTGAGGAGAAGTGTCGGGATGAGGTGAGAGAGATTGCTTAAAGGACTGGCTGATACATGTAGAGCAATCTGGTTCTTGTTTTACAAGGAGAGTCATGTCTTATCACACTCATCTGTCAAGGTGACTTGTGGCCATAAAGGTTCCGAGACCCTACAGGACAGGGTGAAGCAGCCCCATATCACTTCTTTGACTCCCATCCTTATGGGAGCAGGTCTGCAGACCTTTTTTCCCAAGGAAGCTGCTGGTGAGTGTGACCCACTGACCACTCAGTTCCCAGCTAAGAGCTTATCCCCTGCACCACTGGGGCTTTTTGTGTGTGTCAAAATGAGCTGTGCGGCACAATAAAGGCCCCAAAGGCAATAGTTTGTTGCAACACAGACAAGGGAGTGTTGTACTAGGTGCCCCTAAACCATCAAATTCACTTGGAGCCCTCTCTCATTCCCCTAGAGCAGGGGTCCTCAAACTTTTTAAACAGGGGCCATTTCGCTGTACCTCAAACCGCTGGAGGACCAGACTATAGTTTTAAAAAACAAACAAACTATGAAAAAATGCACTGAGGGCCCAGGATGAGTCGGTTTCAAAGCAGGACAGGCAGTGGCGGCAAAAACACCCAGTGGCTGGATAAATGTCCTCGGTGGGCCACATATGTCTTGCGGGCCATAATTTGAGAATGCTTGCCCTAGAGTTTGTCTAGCACTCAGCAGAGTATTGCACTGTATTTCACGGCAAAGCCCCTCCATCTCCCCCCAACTTGGCACACGAGTAGGGAATGTAGACGATTGCTCAGACACTCCAGCAGGCACTACAGCCGGAACGTTCTTTTCCCCTGACAGGTTTTATAGCTAACGGCACTATCGATGCCTTTCAGAACTGACTCTCTGAAGGCTTGCAGGGAGTAATTGAAGAAATATCCATAGTGGCCAAGCCTTAAACTTTCCTGCTGAGCTTATTCTTGTTCTCCTCTAGAGCAAATCCCAATGGACTATTAATTAGACTATTTACCAGCTAAGTACTGACAGGGCAACAGCGAAACATATTAGCAGAAATATTAGTAAGGAAGATCACCCAGCTGGGCAAGTCTTACTTTCAAAAGGGACTAAAGTGTAGTCAGGTTGTACTTCCAAATGTCCAGAGATATGATTATTACCTCAACCTGCCAGTGGGAAATACTCTTATCTATCTATCTATCTATCTATCTATCTATCTATCTATCTATCTATATCTTGTATGTATATATACTTGTGTGTGTGTGTATATATATATATATATATATATATATATATATATACTTAATTGTGTGTATATATACTTGGATTGAATTAAATCCAGCAACATTTTAGAATTCTTTTTTAACCCTATCCTGTGAGAAAAAACCCATTTTGTTAAAGGTTTTTCATCTCATTTCTTTTCTTAGTTGATGACAATAAAAGAAACACAAGGTGAAACAGAAAAACAAAACCCAATGTACGCTGACCATATGCTGAGACAGCTTTGAGAAAGTCAGTGGAGCATTGCCTCCCGACTCTGCCTGTCTCAGCTTGCCTCTCCTTCGATGTGGATGGACATCTGGCCCACATGCTTCTGGATAGGAGGACGTTACAAGGATGAGAGTTGGTGCCCTTTGAAGAGATGCTGGGGGCCCACATTTGACCTGGCTCTGCAAAGGAGAAGGAGAATCCAAATTCCCACCAACCCAAAGCAGCCATGACTCCAGCCTCCATCCTTCTTTGCCTTGTTCTGACACCAACCATCCTTTCCATGGTTGTGTGACTATTGGTTTCAGTCATGTCTTACCATGGCCACACAGAACTCACAAACAGTACTGATGAACACGAGGTTTATTAAGGACTCTGGTAGGTTGCAACATGGGAACTCTGCAGTTCTTTTGTCTGAAACACTTGTTGTAAGTCGTGTTGGCAGGCATATCGTTCCCTGGTCCTTGAGTTCTCAGTCACGTGGTTCCTTGGCTTCTGTTTTGTTTTGTGGCCAGGAAGCCCACCGCTCTTCCTTATGGTCTCAGAGTGGTTTTTCTGCTTGGCCTCAAGTTCTTGGTGCCTCTGGTATTTCCCCCACATCTGCCATTTCTCTGCTGATGGTTCTTCTTGATGATCAACATAGATACTCCCTCTCCCTGCTTCTTAGCTGGCTTACTCTTACAAGCCAATAGGATGGCAAAACTAACCAGTTCCCTCTACATAGTGCATCATAGCCTCACCCAATCATCTGGTGGGAGTTACAAAGACATGGAGAGGCAACCCCTTCCAAGTAATTCCACTTTATCACATGGTTCCACTGCAAACATCTAAAAAACACAGTCTGTGACACAGGGGTTTTCAAGGGCATGTCCCTGGGCCATGAGGGGATCATTGAGGAAGACAAAATAGGATGAGCATCATGATTGTCCCTGGCTGGCTTGAGAAAGTTTCCAGGTCCCAGGGCAGGTAGGAGGGGGCCTGATGGAGCTCAGTGGGCTTTCTCAATGGAGGACTGAGTGGCCGGAGTTCTCACAGCAAAATACAGGTGAGAAGCCAGAGAAGCCAGAGATCTGCAGATGATCCCTTTGAGTATTCAGCAGAATACCAGTTAGCACATGCATGTGAAAAAGGTGCCTGGGTGTGTGTGAATGTGTGTGTATGTGTGTGTACACATCACCCAAGAGACTTAGAAGGCATGCTCACACTGTGTCTGATACTACCAGTCGACAAGGAGTTCTCATAAACCATGAGGCACAGGTTGACCTGCTCCCAATTCCCCATGTCACCTCCCCGTTTCACAGACCAGTGGCAGCTGTGTGTGTCTGGAGGGTCCTCAAGCTAACAGCCGACCCGTGGACTTGAGTTGGACTGGGCTGGTCTGCTTCATTGACGTAAACTTGTTTCCTGATGTCAAGGTCTTTCTTATACACAGGAATGTCATTGGTGTGTTTTTCACTGAAAAATCAGCCTAATACACCGGGGGAGGGGGGCGGGCGGGCGGTGTTAAGCAGAAGGAACATATTCCTGGATAAGAAGATAGGTTTCCAGAAAGGAATGAAGAGAACCAGGGGAATGTTTTCTAGTATTTAGATGTGCTTCCATGATTGGTTGTTTGAACAAAGAGAACCATAAGGCAACGTGGGACTTATATGCAAGACTACCATTTAGGACAACACTGATGTCATGGCCGAGACACGAGAAGCAGGAGTAGAATGGAAGAACCAATCATGAGATCTCTGAAAATCTCCAAAGTCTTTGGAAACGAGACAACATGCTCACTAATCCAGGGGTCACGAAAGCAATCAAGTCTTACAATCAAGTCATAAAGGTCTGTACTGGGATGTCTTACATGTTCTTTGGGAAACTAAAATATAAGTGAATACCATGATCCTCTTTGCTGAGTCATGAATGAGAATATTGTTTTTTTCCACAACTGTTTAACCAATTTCCCAAGCAGCCATGGCTTCAAACAACACACCTTTATTATCTCACAGATCAGAGGTCTACTTACCTGTGCCTACTGTCAAGATGCTGGCTGAGCCCTCGCCTGAGGATGGGGGTTCTCTTTCAAACATCTGTAGCTTTTTAATGTGCATTTCCAAGCAACCACGGAGTTGATGGCAGTTTTCATCTTTAAGCAGAAGCACGTCTTTGCTGCTGCTTCTCTCTCTCTGTCCTCTAGACCCTCTGTTAAGGGGTTCTGGTTCACACAGTGCATTACAAGGCCAGGAGTTCGAACCCACTCAAAATCCCCTGTGAGCTGTAATTAGCTCCCAAACAGTGGTAGGGTGGGAGTGATAGCTGGAGGTTTGGGGGAGATCTCTGGAGGCTCCTTCAGAGACTGTCCCTGATTTAACAAAGGGGAGAGTCAGGCAGATGCTAAAGTTTTACCTTGGGCAGTTAAAAAATACATATATTTTTCTAAAACATATAGAGAACATCACATGCACTGATTCAACATTTTTTCATGCATAGTGCAGTTGACTGGAATTGATGACATCATCATGTGTGTGGAATCGTCACCGAAATCCGTTGCTAACATTTCCATCCCTTCCAACAGAAACCTCATGCTGCTTCCCCCTTTGCATGTCCCTCTGGGTCCTGGTAAACACTAGACTCTGCTCTGGGTCCCTCAGCTGAGTGGGATATCAACTGAGACAATATGTGTTTTTTGTGAAGGGCTTACTGCATGTGGCCCAGTGTCTTCAGGGTTCATCCATGCCGGGGTAGAGGTCGAGAAAATGCCCTCTGAGGTATTCTGTCCTAAACTTCCCAGGAAAGCCGCAGATCCTCCATGGATGCTGTGTAACCAGCAAGACCTCCAGACGGCCCCGGCTAGTCATTAACACAGCCACCAGGGGGCGATAGCACCACAGCGATGCTGGCCAGGTAACTCGCTCGCTGTCATTAGAGCCCCATCACCTGCAAGAATCATCCTCGCTGAATGGATTTTGTGCTACTCACATTCCACTATCAAATCAAGCATGAACACTAATTACACTTCAGCTTCAAACGAACGGGAATATGCAGTGTGTGCAGTATGCATCCTTGGGCAGGCCTTGGTGGGGAAAAACCTTTGTTTTCCCTCTGCCATCTGATGTCTTGATGTCTTAGATTGGAATCTCAGTCTTGCTGGACTATGATGGGAACCGTGGAGAGGAGGGGCCTGGGCAGGATCAGGGAAAAATGAAACGTCCAGATCTGGGGGAAAAAAGTGCACTAGAGAAACGGAAACGTCTCCCAATGGCATCCTCCTACAACCAGGACAAGCGTCCCCAAACCGAGTTTCCATCTATCAAGAAAGCTTCATGAGACATGTGACTTTCAGAGAGGAAAGGGATATCCTCTCCTCTGTAGGTACTAAGAATTATCTAAAAACAGTAATGATATTATCAAGGAGTCCTGGTTGTGTTATCGGGTAAGAACAGGGATGCTTGCTGACCACAAGGTCAGTGGTTCAAAACCGGCAGCCACACTCAAGGAGAAAGATGAGACTATATGCTCCCGCGAAAATTTACATCCTTAGAAGTTCTGGACAGGGTCTCCGCGAGCCTGTATTACTCAATGGCAGTGGGCTGATAGCATTATTATTGCTAATATTGTTTTAATACTAATAGAGTTAATAATAATGCACCAACTCCAAAGAGCTCAGAATTATCAGGAGTTCAGACAGTGGGTCAACTATTAGATAAACTTCTGATCACAGATGTATCAGATGATGGGCAGGAAGTTACAAGGTACTGTAAGGACGTATAGACTGGGTGGTGGTCAGAAAATTCTAAGAAAATGACAGTTGCCCGCATAATGGAATATGAAGTATCCAGGACTAAAAACTAGACAGCTCTCTTAAAGACTGTAAGGCATGAACAAAACTAGAAACATCCTGCTTAGCAAACTTAATCAATCTTCCAGAGATAATTATTTAATAACACCATTGACATAAGGGAAGACAAAGAAAAAGAATGTGCTTTATACGACAGAAGACAAGACTTTGATGACCACAAGGATGCCAGGGATGGGGGTAGGAGCAGGGAGAGGGGAGGGTTAGACTGTTGAGGAAAGAAGCAGGTTGATGCAGGGTTTAGCAGCCGGTGGTTGTGGAGTTCATCTCTTGAGATGCACTGTGTAAAATACATGCCACAAGCTTCATGAAGAGCCAATCCTCTTCCCCCTCCAGACTTCCTCCCCTCACATTTAAATATTGGTCTGAGGGGCTCAGAAAAAAAAGAAGATAAACTGAAATGGATTTACAGTCTTCAGTGACGACAAAAAAATAGAGAGATTCATTTCAAACAAAAAATGAGAAAAGAAATTGACCGAGGTTTAAAGAAGGAGGAAAGCGAGCAGTCTTGGAGAAGATTGATCCAGGCTGGCAGGGGCTCAGAGTATTCGAGGGGAGGGAGCGAGAGAGCCTGCATCATTTCAAACGAGGTTCCCTCTAGGTCACTCATGTCATGAGTTTGAGATGTCATCCTCAGTGCAGGGTTTTAGACAGAAAGCTGACACTGGGACAACTGAGATGTTTGTAAGACAGGCGGCCTTCTGTTTGGAGAAACACTCCAAATGGAATAAGTAGAGAATTGCTAGGAGGCGTTTGAGATGTGGATGATAAACAATGTTTGGGGATCTCAGGTATATGTTGAATGGGACCAGGAATGACATACTGTTGTACTGGATGTTGAAGGTTAATGGAAGGTGGATGTCAGAGAAGGAATTCCTCCCTCCTCCTGCCCTCCAACCCCTTCCCATTCATTTGGCATGGGGCAGGATGGATGGAGATGGCACTTACTCAACTGGGAGAATAGAAGATCCAGGACTCAGTTCTAGACACGAAAATGAGGAGACACCAAAGAGACAGCTTCATAGGATTCAATGAGGGCATTGCATCTCAGAAGGAAGACTTAGCCCAGAGACTCAATTGTAGCCAGCATCAGGATAAAACTGGGGAGTTGATAACTTCTTACAGTGTAGAAAGGGAAAAGAAGAGGGCAAGGAAGTGATCCCAGGTGGGCCCCGATACTTAGAGGTCAGGCAGGAGATGGATACACCCAAAAGGGTTAGAGAAAGAGCATCTAAATCCTTGCAAGACAAACTAAAGGTCTTGGTTTCATCAATGATGAGAATTAAAATTTTTTTTTAAATAATGAGAATTGTCTGGGACATATTTAACACATTAAACAGAAGTCCAGGTTCACCTAGAGATGCCTTGGAAGAAAGGCCTGGCTGCTTCCGAAATAGTAGCCATTGAAAGCATCGCGGAGCTCAGGTCTACTCTGACACACCTGGGGTGGCCATGAGTTGACATCAATTCATCAACTGTTGGTATGCAGGGGAAAGTGTTCGGTGATATCCTACACTCCTGAGTGATTACAAGAGAAGCTGGAAGGGAAGGCATGTCATCGATCACTTTCCCTAGAGCTCTGTCTGTCTGGTGATGGAAGTAGAGGCCAGAAGAGATGCCCTGAAGAGTAAATGGTCCCACAACAGACAACAACAATCACGGTAAGACCAAGCCCGGGGCTGTCAAGTCGATTTTGCCACAGAGGATTTCCAAATATGTAGTCTTTGTGGAATCACACTACCCATTGTTCTACTTTGGTGCGGTTGGGTGGTTTTGATCTACTGACCTTTGGGTTAGCCCCAGAGCACTTAGCCACCATTGTACCACCAAGTTCCTTGGACATCTGACACTCAAAAATCAATCATTGCCCAATAAAGGTATTCAATGCAAAACTTCTCAAAGAAAATCCGAATATTTTATCTAATGATTTTAGAATAGGAAACTTAATTAGCACACAAAAACGGACAAATCATACTATAAAAGTTAACTTACTAGGCAAAAGACAAGACTTTTTATTCTTCTCAATCTCACTGTAGCTCTTAGTCTTCAGGCTGGAATTCCCTAGTGTTTCAGTCCCACTCGACTGCTATCCCAAACTCATTGACCTAGGAATCACTGGTCTTTGGTGTGGACCTTGTGCTTTGAGGGTACCCAATGATTAGTGGCCCAAGACTATCAGATATTTACTATTTTAATGCTCTTCTTGTTTTAATATAGCCTGCATTAGTTTGGTAGCCATGGTTCTACCATACTAAATGAATCTTATTAAACAATTTTGCACTCACAGCAACCTCCATTGTTTGGGTCAAGAGAGTCCAATATTTTAAAAGTGTAATCTGTATAAGTCAACAAGTCATGCATTGTGATTCATGGCCAACCTACACTGGCATTGTGTCATTTTATCAACAGTGTTTTAAGTTCTACACCATTGGCTAAATTAACAACACTATCAATGTACCCTAGGGAGATGATACTGTTTTCAAACATAAAATATAGCTATGTCCCTAAAATGAACCATGGACACATATAAACCATAGCTATCTGAATGGATTTGGGGTTCACACTTAGTTCTTGCCCAAATCTGAGAACAATTAGTTCTTGTGAC